>CAMAPF010000129.1:2187500-2308039 GCA_945859915.1 Cuscuta epithymum | reverse complement strand
ACTCTGTACTTGTGTGTATGTTTAGTTGCTGGGTTTTATTCTCGTGACCCAATTTTATTCTGGTTTATACCTTTTTTTGTTTATACCCACCTTGTACCCACCATGTTTGTGAAGTGTTTTTTTTTGTCTGTGAACCCGACTCATAGACAATATTTTGTTTGTGCAATATATTGTCTGTGAACCGGGGTTCATGGACAAAAAAACACTTCACAAACATAGGTGGGTACAAAGTGGGTATAAGAGTGAGTACAAACATCATTTTTGTAAAAGATTATTACTCCCAAAAAATTGGAAAACTTTTTCTTGACTTTTTTTTGTCTCAACACGCAAATTTTGACTAGTCATATTTTTAGTACATGGCGAGTAAAATATCCTAGAAAAATAGTATAGATACTCCATTTTGGGTATCCCATTTTTACTTTTACTTGTGTAATTCACACGTTAAATCTTTGCACCTGAAGTGATTGCATGCAAAATATCGGGAATTAATCATTTTGCACGTAAAATAGATTATATTACATTGTTTGGCTAGATATGTAATTTATTTTTAAATTGCACGCAACGTCGTTGCAGTGCTTCATAACAAGGCATGCAAAGCATTTTACCACCCTCCTCCCAAGTAAAATACTTTACACGATACGGTCCGAAATGTTTTAAAAAATTGCTCTACAATGTACATTAAATAATCAAACAAAACATTTTACATTATTACATTTCGCATGCAAAGTAAGTATTTTACATCCTACCAAACGCCCCCTAAAGTGGGGCAATTGATTTAATGATTGGACTTTTGGGAATCACACAAAAGGTGGGCTACAAAATCGGGTACCCCCAAAATGGGGTACACTAAGCATAGCTCAATATAATATACTCCCTCAGTGACACTAAGGACAATACAATACACGCAAATCAATAAAAAGTGGTATATGTGATTGATATTGAATTGATAAAGTAGGAATAATTTAAATCCATACAAATTCTACTAAATTTGATATGAAACAATTTTAGTGAGACAAACTGAAAAGATGGGACAATATTAACGGGACGAAGGGAATAAGATATTGGAATCACATACACTCCTCCATAGACACTTCTCCATACTCTAAGACTCAAATATAACTTTCTGCACACAGACAACTACCTAAATCGGACGTGAATACGAAACAAAATTCATTTGATAAATGTTGGAGGATAGAAAATTGAAAGTAATATGTGATACAAAATTCATTTGATAAATGTTGGAAGATAGAAAATTGAAAGTAGTATGTGATCGTGGAGTGTACTTATTTACTAACAAAAACATATTCTTACTTTAATTTATTTTGATATTTTTGCAGTACATATAAATATAGTCGAATGAAAATGATTAAAATATAAATTACTTCGTAGAACATCTTCCGTTAAATAAATATTCCCAACATCGCGTAATGAATAGCATGTTTGCCCATGTTGCATAAAAGACAATCTTTAGGGGTGAGGTTGCTAGGAGAGGAAATAACGTGAGTCCCACCCTGTGAATTTACATATGATTGCAGTATTCTTGGAGGAAGAAAGCGGAAGACATGAATCGTTGATTGATTAGAAAAGAATGAATGAATAATCCCTATTACAGAAGCTTAATGATTTGTAAGTTGTGAGTTATTTTCTTTAATTCCATTCATATTTCATATTAATATTTTGAGCATTACTTAAAGGATCAACTAGTTTTGTTTCATATATTAATTATTACTAGAATCGATCGACGAATACGTTTGTTAGTCGTTCGGTCCTTTCATGGTAGTAAACTTGGATTATTAATGCACGCGTCTCATGGTTAATAATCTAAGGAAAATTAATTACTACGTATATTGATTAAACCGAAAAACCGCTTGTGTTGAGGACTTGAGGTTATCAATCTCAACCGTTTTTCATCTTAAGTTTTATTGCTATTATCGGGTCAATATACGGCGCGTGTTCTATGTTGACTCGGTGGTAAGTTTTATTTGTCACGCCACGGACCGCGTCCGTGCCACGTAGACAACCGCCGTACAACCCAATAAGAACAACGTAGTTCATCCTTATCAAATCATACAAGGCGTCTGTTGAGTTCTATTGCCAAGCCGATTAGTAAACCCATACAATCAACATCAATATATATTAGTCAAACAAATGCGGAAAATAAGATATGTTTGATACTGAGCCACACGTGGCAAATACGGGCACGCAGGCCCCCAAATGTTTTAAAAGAAAACATTGTTAAAAATATCCATGAGCAGTTCATCAATTTTGAATACGAATGGAAGCACGAACCACGTCTTCCTCCTTGATCAATCACCCTAGGCGAAGGTGCAGGTAGTAGGACTCTAGCCTCAACCTGAAAAATGTGAGGGCCCCCGAAGGGGTCAGTACTCCATAGAAGTACTAGTGACAAGCAGGCTATATGAGGAATAACTAATGTTTCAGACACGAGACCCAAAAATAGGGTGATACATATGCTTATAGGTGTAACCATTGTTACCCATCCCCAAGATAATACATACCGTATATACTTGTAAAATACTTGACCCGTAGGTCGTTTTATCACAAAGTGTCTTTTAAAGATAAGGTACTTACCCGACCTTTCCCCTTTCATTCCTGAATGCCTAGCTCATGAGCTACATTCTACCTTTAATATATCCTACCGAGTTTCAGGAGTGTTTACCCTCCCGGGGATACTCAACCCCAACCGAGTTTTGGGATCATTTACCGTCCCGAGGATGCTCAACCTCAACCGAGTTTTTGGGATTGTTTACCGTCCTGAGGATACTCAACCTCACCGAGTTTTAGGATTGTTTACCGTCCTGAGGATACTCAACCTCACCGAGTTTTAGGATCATTTACCGTCCCGAGGATACTCAACCTCACCGAGTTTTAGGATCATTTACCGTCCCGAGGATACTCAACCTCAACCTTATTTCTAACCAAACCCTAACCTGGATATGGCTAACCTTTCATTCACTTAACTATGGACAATACCTAGTCCTATAGTCCTGTAACAATCCTTAGTAACCAACGTGGACGGGTCCCGCCTGATCGGTCCACGTTAACCTACTCAAAAACTACCCATTTTGAGTATAACCCATTACCCGGTCGGGTATCCAACCTTACCCGGTCGGGTAGGCGCGGGCAGTAGCCCCTGGATGCAAATTTTACTTGAGACCCGGTCGGGTCCATGACCTTACCCGGTCGGGTCGGGTGTGGAAGTGGCTTCTGGAGCCATTTTTAATCAATACCCGGTCGGGTATATACCCATACCCAGTCGGGTATCACCCTTGTCTCGGCGGTCAACGCCCGTTTGACCGCCCAAACGAAGTCCGATTAACGTGAAATTTTATACACATGTACTTCTTAACATCCTTGATCCAAAAATACCATTTTGGATCCCTGGAATATCGTACATAATAAGTTATCACATTTTAAATCATCAAACATACATAACATGCTTTTCAACTATGTTTTATGGTTAAACATGGCATAAGCGAATACTTGATTATCTTTAATCATTCCATAAAACATATCTTTGATTACTTTAGGTAATCTCATGCCTCACGCAAAAGTTATAAAGCATATAGCCGTCTTCTCACCTTAAAGAAGCTTATGAAGTTCTAGCCTTCCTTATTGAGCTCCGGTGAAACTCCGGTGAACTTCAACTAACTCCGGCGACAACTCCGGCGACCCTTTCAACCCCGTGAAAGTTCTTGAGATACCTTATACAAGTTAATAACAAGGTTTTATCATCATAAAACCCATACCACCACAAATAACCTCTAAAAGGTTATTTTCCGACGAACCCGCCAACTTTGCTCTCAAAGCTCGTTTTGGGTTTAAACCAACCCTTCAACCCCCATTCTACACTTTTACATGTGTAGAACTATCCTAGGAGTATGAAATATTATTAAAGAGAAGAAATGGGATTAATGAAGTCATTACCTTATTAACCACAAGTTTTCGCACCTAAACTCCTCTTTTTCTCCCCTCTTTCCTCCCTTCTTCTTCCTTCTTGCCTGGTGCGTGAATGGCTGATGAAAATGGAGTACTTGCAGGGTTTCCTACTCCTTGGATGATGTATGGGTCGATCTGATTGGAGGTGGGTGGAGGAAACCCCTCACTTTTGTCTTAATAGAGCAAAAGAATGTGAGGAGGGACCCTTAGGTGATCTAATTGGTCTCCTCATCATGCAGCTCCCATTTCAAGCCTCTCATACAGCTCTCCCTCCCCATTTGCACGATTAAAAACGTGGGGTGGCCCCCACTTTGATGGGTGGTCATCCCTTTGTGTCCCCAAGTGTATATTCGGTCCCGAAAGTTGTATTTTTCGGACTGTTTTAACTATATTCCATTTTATCGGGTAAAATGAAATATCTATCATCCTTCCAATTATTATTGGATATAAGAATGCATGTATAATCCCCAACTTTTAATTTGGTGGTCTCCATAATTTATTATGGCCTTTTATCTGTTAGTGCATCGGTACCGATAAATGAGCTTTATATGCCCTATTGGTTACTCACATAATTTATATGGTCCAACAAGGATATCCACCATCATACACATGTTATCTTGACCTGAACGAATATAATATGTGGTCCCGATAATATCGGGTGGCCCCCACTTCCGGTGTGGGCCCCACGTGAATTCTATTATTCACGTAAGAGAAATGATAAAAATTTACAATTACGTAAAATGCGTTTATTCATTTCCCAGAGTTCAATACATAATTTGGTAAAGTACAAATACTTGGGGGCGGTGTTACATTATTAATGAACGCTTCTCGTTATTAATAACTACCCTCGATGAAATGGATATACTCCTCGATTGAGTATTCGAGAGGAAGATAGTTAAAGATATAACCAGAATCGACTAACATTTCATTAAGTGGATATAAGCAAAACAAAGTCTCATCTCCAATTAATTAAACCACATAAGTCATTCATCTTGGTGTTTACATATTCTTAAAGTTAAAAAATAATACAAAACCCCCCTTGTTACTAGTTAATTAAAAGAGAACCTTACTTCGTGAGTGTTTGCGATTGCTTCCACTTTAAAAAAGTGATTTTTGAAAGTGATTTTGGGAAAAGTGATTAATAGTAAAAGTTGGTAGTGTTTGAGAAAAAAGTGATTCTGAAAAAGTAAAAGTTGGTAGTGTTTGGTAAAATAAGTACTTTTTGTGTAATAGAAAAAGTGAGAAGCAGTTTAAAGCACCCTTCTACCTGCTTCCAGCTTTTAGCTTTTAAGTGATTAATTTAAGCAGAAGCTATCATTTGAAAACACTCTTTTCAACTTTTTTTAAGCCAAAAGCTGAAAAGCGCTTTTTTTAATCAACCCCAAACACTCCTTTCATTATACTACATATAATTGTTGTGTTGAATATTTATTTCGAGGCACACTACGACAAAGTGTTGCCACATAGTCCTCTCATCCTTGCACCACCCCCTGTAACCATACCCATCACCCAACCCCTGGGCGCAATCATCAACCTACACTGCAACCCCTAACCGTCAAGAACAAATTTTGGTATCACCTAGTGTAACCAAAACCCTCGCCGGATTGCCGAAGTCAGCTATCCATCGCCGCCACCGTGCGGCCACGCCATCCTGGATCTGAACATGAATCGACGATTGACGAAGGAGAACAAGATTGACAACCATGGTCGATGGAGATGGTGGCAAAACGATGAGCTTGGTCTACGATGATGGCGGTGATGGAGATGATGAGATGCTAACGATGGTGGTGACTGAAGACACCTTGGGTTGAGGTGAGCTACGGCGGAAGATGAGTCGGAAGCGGAGGGTGGACTAGTGGAGACGGAAGGTGAGAGGAGTTGGTGGAAGGGTATTTAGGTCTGATGTTTCAAGTCTAGTCTTTCTTTGTCCAATTTAAAATTAGATTTTATATTTGTTGTTTAAAAAGTTAACAATACTATTTGTGTCATTCTTTCATATTTAATTGAGGGTTGAGGATTGGAGGCCGATCTCCCTTTGCAATGTGATAATAAAAATCTTTACTTAAGTGCTAGCTAATAGATTAAAAGGCCTTCTTAATGGCCTTATCTCTGCTAATCAAAGTGCTTTTATTCCGGGCCGCTAGAATTTTTAATAATAATGTGATGGTAGCATTTGAAACAATTCACCATTTGAAGCAAAAGTGACATGGAAAAGAGGGTCTGGTAGCCCTTAAGCTCGATATGAGCAAAGCTTACGATCATGTCGAATGGAGTTACCTGAAACGAATCATGCAGGGTATGATTTTTTATCCAAAATGGATCAACTTAATTATGGCATGCTGCTCGTCCGTGGAATATTATGTTCCTTTTGACGGCGAGATGATAGGACCCATAACCCCATCCAGAGGGCTTAGACAAGGTGATCCGCTATCACCATATGTATTCATTTTGAGAGTGGAGGGTTTAAGTGCACTTACTCGAACACAGGAGGGTATGGGTAATGTTTTGGGCATACCAGTGGCTAGACGTGCACCGAGAGTTTCACACCTCTTTTTTGCAGATGATAGTTACTTATTTTTCAGAGCTCGTGAAGGGGAATGTCAGACGATCAAAAACACCCTACAGCATTATGAGGAGGAATCCGGCCAGCAAGTTAACTATAACAAATCTTCGCTAATGTTTAGCCCAAACATTAGCGAGGATTTGAAGGGATTTATTTGCAATTTTTTGAAGGTTAATACGGAAGATAGCAGGCCACGTTATGTGGGGCTCCTGGCTCTTGTGGGAAGGAAAAAGACTGAAATTCTGAGTTACTTAAAGGAGCGAATTATCAACAGGATTGGAAACTGGAACAATAAATTACTATCCAAAGCAGGACATGAAATTATGCTCAAGACAGTCATTCAGGCTATGCCATCTTATGTGATCAACGTCTTTCTACTTCCCAAGGATCTGTGTTCACAAATTGAAACTATTATGAATGGGTACTGGTGGAAGGGTCTCGACTCAACTAGGAGAGGCATCCAGTGGAAATCCTGGCAGGCCATGTGCTACCCTAAGCAGAAGGGAGGACTCGGTTTTCGCTCGCTGAGAGAATTTAATATTGCAATGTTGGGGAAACAAGCATGGCGCCTAATCAAACAGCCCGAGTCTTTAGTCGGCTGGATCTTTAAGGCAAAATATTATCCTAACTGTTCTTTCTTGCAGGCGGAAACGGGGGGCAACCCCTCCTTCATTTGGAGTAGCATTATTCACAATCAAGGTTTAATGGAGGGAGGCTTGCGTAGGATAGTGGGAAATGACCAATTTATCTTGGTTTGGGAAGAAAGGTGGCTACCTAGAACGAATGATGGTATGATTCACACCCCACTGCGAACAGGAATCTCGGATATGAACGTGGCCGCCTCGCTTAATGAAAGGGGTGATAGATGGAATGTGGGTAGAATCACATCTTTGTTCTCGGCTGAAGAGAAGGAAAATATTTTGAGCATCCCTCTGAGTACGAGACGGGTTGTGGACGGGATATGGTGGAACGCAGACCCGCGGGGCATCTACATAGTGAAGAGCGACTACAGAAAGCTTAAATGAGAGTTCCAGGAGTCAGGATGGACCGGGTGGACCAAGGTGTGGAAGTTAAATATCCCCCTAAAATTAAATGTTTTTTCTGGAAGGTTATGTCCGACATTCTTCCGACATCAGTTAATCTCCTTAAAAGGCGCGTGGAAGTGGATGGGTTGTGCAACTTCTGTGCGGAACCGATGGCTTCCGTATATATTTGTCCAACTATTTGATCCAATTAATTACCTCCTGGACACCGATGGCTTCCGTATCCTTTTTTAAATTCCTTGGACTACATTTTTTAAATTCCTTGGACTACATTTTTTAAATTCCCTTAATAGGACTATTTATGTGTGTTTGGACAAATATACCCTTGTAACTTGTGAAATGTTTTAATTAATAATAAAATCATAAAAAATTAATAAAAATCGAAAAATACTAAAAACCGTAAAAAAAATAATAGAAAATTAATAAAAAAATTTTTTTAAAAAATAAAATAAAAATTAAAAAAAATAGAAAGAAAATCATAAAATAAAATAAAAAACATTACCACCCCTGCCACCCCCCAGCACCACCAGCTCCTATCACCGGAGAAAAAATATGACAACATTTTAAATAATGCCATAATGATGACATATTTAATGAAAATGTTGGCATATTGAAGAGTAATTATGCCATCTTTTTAGCATTTTCAGAAAAATATGGCATTTTTTTTACCAAAAGTGGAAGAAATTTCACCAATCGGAGGTGGTGGTGCTGGGAGGCAGTGGGAAAGGTATCCATAATTTTTTTCATTTTTTATGGGTTTTTACTATTTTTTATTATTTTTTTAAAAAAATTAAAAAAAATAAAAAATTAAATTTTTTATTTTATAATTTTTTTATAAATTTTTTATATTTTTTTTACGTTTTTAAAATATTTTTTACGTTTTTAAAATATTTTTTACGTTTTTATGATTTTATTATGAATTAAAGCATTTCATTATGAATTAATACTCTTAGGGGCATTTAGGGTAGAAAATCAATGTTTAGTCCTATTTAGGGAGTTTTAAAAGTAGTAGTTCTATTTGTGCTTTTTAGGAACTCATTAGTCCTATTTAGAACAATTTCCGTTAAAAATTATATGTACTACGTAGTAGATAAAAATGATAAAAAAAGAGAGAAATGTATGGAATATGTATCTCGTGCTGGGCTTATTTTTTAAATATGGGTGTAAGTTTCATTTTTAAACAAAATAGGTCATGTGTTTAAATACCATTATCACAGAAAGGATGTGATTTTCAAAAGTGTCCAAAATATTACAAGAAAAATAATGAGAGATGCGTCTCGTCAAAGAAACCTCTAAATCATATCCCTTTTTGGATATTTTGATCTGTTTAATTTATTTTTTAAAAATGAATTCTGTAATGTAGGTTTTCTATTGATTCCCCGGTGACAAAGGTGATTGGAAAAAAAAGTTGCCCCCAAGATACTTTGATGTGGTGCATTTCAAGTATTTTACTTTGGTGTAATCTATTAAAAAAGTTTAGAGACCGTTTGATAATACTGTTTTTTTCCTTATCAGACTTATCAACCAACTTTTTTACCAAACACGTAACTTTTACTTTCGCGCACTGAATTGTGTAATAAGCAGTAAAAGTAAGGTTGTAGTTACTTTTCTGACCATATTGGCTGAAGTTACTGTAGATGATTATTTTAGCTATTTTTACATATATTTTTCTTTATATTATTACTCAAATTAGCAGAATCAACCAATACATCCACTTCAGCCAGAACTTCATAAATTTCAACAGAATCGGTCAAAACAACTGATTTTTGTGCTACCAAACAGACTCTTAGTATCTTAGTTACACTTTTATCCCAACCATAGCAACTAATTTGTCCCTTTTCCCAACAATTAATGGCATCTTTCCTAAAAATTAACCACGACTGAATATTCTTGTTCTTGACTTGATCTTAATCGCCCACCACCAGACACCGATCACCAGCGCCCATCGGGCGCTTCCGCAGTGAAAATATGAGCTCTAATGAACCCGATCACATCTCCAATTTCGGTAAAAAGGCTAAAAGTATGTAATGATCTCAACATTTCTTCAAAGTTTCTCAACTTTATGCATAATAACGTACTCCGTATGTAGGATACTCAAAGTTCGGCAAAGTTTCGATTTAATTTTCTCAATTTTCCCTTTTTGCAGAAGTCCTGACAACAGGGTATTATAATTACGATCAAAGGTTCACAGTCTCTTCTCGGAGCAAAGACGGAGTTGTAAGCAGTCTATCCCTGTTTTCACTGTTTCTGTTTGGCATCAATCAGGGCTTTGTTTTATATTCAGGATTCTAAATCAATAGAATTGCTCGGGAAGTATTCAAATGCACGATCTAGGAAAGCTTCTCGACTTCATTATTAGGCTTGTTAAGATAAATAAAGAAATAAACTCAAAATTGCCTTCAACTAGCTCATTAGTAGACTTGTAAGGTATTCGTAAAAATTCAAATAAGTAGCTTGGCATTTAATTCATAATTTTGATATATAGGTATCTCATATTTGAATATAATGAGCTTCAGTATGGATGTTTTCTTTTGGACTGTTATCAGTCCCACAGAACCGATCAAACCAGACTAGACCGGACTTATAAAATACACAGAGACCAGACATTTACAAACCAGTTCAGACCAAACCAGACCACCAAATTTCAATCTAAAAGAAAACATCTTATATGTTTCATACGTTTTCCTACATACTACGTATATTTGATTTTAAAATATACTGAAGAGTTCTTTTTTATTATTATATATATTAAGCACTTTAATACTCGATAAATTCTTTGAGCATGAATGTGTTCTGAAATAAAAGTCAAGGGAAGGCCATAGTTTAATATCATTCATATGCTCTATACAGGCCATAGTTTCAACTTTAGCTCACAAGGGAAGGCTCTCAACTGGAGATGTGGCAGCAACCTTGAAATGCAAGAACAGTACTATGCATGTCAAAGCAGACATTGAATCAAATGTATGCTCTATCTGTCTTTAATTCGTAATCATATTTGGTGTAATATTCTGACCAATTCTTGCAATACAGATCTCAGTGAGTTTGACCATTAATGATATTCTTCCATCAACAAAGGCTATTGCCTCATGTACATTACCTCATTATAAAGATGGGAAGGTAACTTCTTTTGCATTTGTTGCAATACTGTCAAATTGGGTTTGGTTTGTTATAATGTTATGTTATTTCTATTCATCATTTTTAGAACTGCTTTATTTTGCAGGTTGAGGCTCAATATTGCGATGAAAATGCGAGGTTGACTGTGGCTATTGCTATGCGGAAGAAGACTCCTGTTATTGACGTATCAGCAACAGTTGGCACTTCACGCATTGCTGTTGGAACAGATGCCCGTTACGCCTTTGCTTCTCAAAAGATTACAAGATACAATGCAGGCATTTGCTTGAAAAATCCCAATTTTGATATTTCTTTAATTCTGTAAGTTGTCTGTATTATTTTAGTTAAATTAGAAATATTACACATAGGTGGTCTTTGGTCAGCTGAGTTTGGATCTAGTACATATTTTTTGTTTTTGAGGTATTGAGGACCTTTTTAACGTGTTGGATTCGTTACTCGTCTGCCTGTTAGAGTTGTGGGGGCCATGCTTAACTATACTTGTTAAAATGTTTATCTTACACCTGTTAAATATAAAAAATAGACTAACAAGACTAAGATATTCCTTCTATCACCCTACTAACATTTAAGATACTCTACTTCTCGCCCTACCTAGCTATCATCTAGCCATGTTTAGTAATAATAGTTTTAATAATTCCTGGTTGTAGAGCTGAGAAAGGAGATGCAGTGAAAGCAACATATTTACACTATTTGGGGGAGAAAAAGAGAGGAAGCATTGCGGGAGAGATGACAAGAAAGTTAACTACAAAAGAGAACAAGCTAACAGTGGGATGTTCATGCGCTGTCAATCCTCATACGACTGTGAAGGCGAAGCTCAACAGTCACGGCAAAATCGGAACCGTAATACAACACGAGTTGAAGTCTAAGTCTTTCTTGGAGGTGTCTGGATCATTTGACACCAAGTCCAGGAAACATATCCCCAAATTTGGTGTCTCCCTTTCTCTTGTGCCTTGATGAAACGTATTTTTGTGATTCAGTGCCAAATCAGATATGTAATATGCTAATTCTCAAGGATACTTTTAACTGATTCTTTAGATCATCTAACGTCTAATAATGATATATAGCCATATAGGCTTCGAATTCTACCGAAGAACGCCATGTAGGAGATATGTTCCAAGACACAACATTAAATATGCTTGTCAGTTGGCAAGTAAATAAACTATTGACAAACTAAGAAAACTGTATCCAGCTTACAAATATATTTATGGTATACGGAGTACAATTTTGTAATTTGTCGGGTAGTTGCACTGAATGATAAAAGTATAAATTATTGTTTGCAATGTCATTGATGTTTTATTTTGTTTTTTACTCCGGGGACCTGGGGTGCCTGGAGTAATCAGAGCTTAAACTCACTTCATTGAGTTTCTAACCTGAGATAAGGGAGAATGAGTCGGCAACCAACTGGGCTGGACCGCTTCCTCCATATATATATACACACAGACAATTACTTATAAAATACTTACATCTTATGTATCTTCTACATTCCGCTTGGTGCAACCGCGCAAGGCCAGGCGTGAAACAAGAGCTGTTTTGAACCGGCCTGCTGTCAATTCCAAAACCAAAATTGGTCCTTGTCTACCCAGCCGGCTCTGGCCGGTCCCAGTCCAACTTCAGACAGCCCAATTTGATTTTTTTGGTTTTATGTTTCTTTTACATATTATTACAATATAGTACAACTTATATTACTTACACAAATGTCACTTATTTATTACATTATGGATTATGACAATATATAATATTAAAACTATAATAATTACTATAACATTATATGGGGTATAATACTATCCCCATCCCTCGATTAAAGTCCCAATTTGACTTTTGAGTCAAACTTGTTAAACTTTGACCGTCAATTGTTCAAAATCAACAATATTTCACACAAAATTAATTTTATTTGCTTCCTTATAATATGTATTACTCAAATGTCAATTACAAAATATTTATTGATGATCATGATAAAACGTCCGCCTAGGACTTGAATAATTGTAGGGCCGAGGGATTACTCAATAGTCAATACTCAGTACTACATATATAATCTATGTAAATATTTGAGTAGTATATTATTAATAATACGGAGTATATTATATCATACGGAGTAGTATATTATTAATAAAAATATGTAAATATTTATATATATATATACATACATATAAAATAGAAAAATAAAAATCGAACAACCGAACCAAAACCACCCAATTCTAGTCAATATATGGAACCGGAACGGGTTCAGACCCAGAACCGTAGCGTGTCACCCCTATGTGAGAGTGAGACTGAGAGTAGTGCCAGACAAGTACTAGCAATTTTTAGAATATAGACGGAGATTGGGTTTCTGCAAAAAAGGATGGAGATGGGGGAAGGCTTAAATATATTACGGAGTATAAAGTATGTAGATCAACATTCAAACATGACCGAAAAAGAAGGCTACACAAAGAAGAGGCGGGGTAATTTTATTGTCAGATACACCCCCTCCAAAATTATTATTGTTCAATTCATTCTTCGTGTAGGTCTATGTTTGCTAATAAAAGATAATAATGAATTAAACACCAGAAGACCTTCAAACACAAGCAAACCCAGTAAAAGATGTACAATGATCTTCAGTCGCTCCAATTATCTTCATCAACACCCATTTTCATCTTTAAATTCTGCATTACAACCATCAAATTGGAGCACAACTTATAAGATTCTACCAAATACCCACACGCGCGCACACACATATATGTATAAAATATACGAAGTATATACATATGTTAGTATGCGAGTATGTACATATGAATGTGACGCGCACATATGCATGCTGATATAAAACAAAAACAAATATATATATATATATATATATATATATATATATATATATATATAGAGTCCTGATCCTGTCCAGACGTCCGGACAGGAACCGCCGTCCGGCCGGCGGCGTTTGGCCGCCTTCCCGGTGGAATTTTTTGATGAAATTTTTATGGCATGTTCTCCATCAAGTCTAGTTTATCCACAAAAAAATTCAGCCAAAAACTCAATCGGGAAGGTCGTCAAATGATTTTTGCAAGTTAACTGGTCCGGAAAATACATATTCCGGACCAGTTAACTTGCAAAAATCATTTGACGACCTTCCCGATTGAGTTTTTGGCTGAATTTTTTTGTGGATAAACTAGACTTGATGTAGAACATGCCATAAAAATTTCATCAAAAAATTCCACCGGGAAGGCGGCCAAACGCCGCCGGCCGGACGGCGGTTCCATATATATATATATGGAAAAGATCCTGTCCAGCCGGAGGGACAGGATCCTCCGTCCGGCCGCCGCCGTTTGGGGCGGTTCCCGGTGGAGTTTTTTGATGAAATTTTTATGGAATGTTCCTCATCAAGTCTAGTTTATCCACAAAAAAATTCAGCTAAAAATTCGATCGGGAAGGCAGTCAAATAATTTTTTGAAACATAACTGCGTTTTATATGTTTAAGTTGGAGCAGTTATCTTCAAAAAATTATTTGACTGCCTTCCCGATCGAATTTTTAGCTGAAATTTTTTGTGGGTAAACTAGACTTGATGAGGAACATTCCATAAAAATTTCATCAAAAAACTCCACCGGGAACCGCCCCAAACGGCGGCGGCCGGACGGAAGATCCTGTCCCTCCGGCTGGACAGGATCATTCCTCTCTCTCTCTCTCTCTCTCTCTATATATATATATATATATATATATATATATATACGGAAAAGATCCTGTCCAGCCGGAGGGACAGGATCCTCCGTCCGGCCGCCGCCGCCGCTTAGGGCGGTTCCCGGTGACTTTTTTTGATGAAATTTTTATGGAATGTTCCTCATCAAGTCTAGTTTATCCACAAAAAAGTTTAGCTAAAAATTCGATCGGGAAGACAGTCAAATAATTTTTTGAAACATAACTGTGTTTTATATGTTTAATTTGGAGCAGTTATTTTCAAAAAATTATTTGATTGCCTTCCCGATTGAATTTTTAGCTGAAACATTTTGTGGATAAACTAGACTTGATGAGGAACATTCCATAAAAAATTTATCAAAAAACTCCACCGGGAACCGCCCCAAACGGCGGCGGCCGGACGGAAGATCCTGTCCCTCCAGCTGGACAGGATCATTCCTCTCTATATATATATATAGAGGAAAGTTCATGGACCTCCAAAAACGGACCTCTGTACGGACCTCGGCGTTTGGGCCCCTTCACGGTGGAAATTTTTGATGATTTTTTTAGCATGTTCTTCATCAAGTCTAGTTTCAGCTAAAAATTCCATCGGGAAGGCAGTAAAATAATTTTTGGAAGTTAACTGCATTTTATATGTATATAAAGTGCCCAGTTAACTTCAAAAATTCATTTGACCGCCTTCCCGATGGAATTTTTAGCTGAAATTTGGTATGGGTAAACTAGACTTGATGAAGAACATGCTCAAAAAATTTCATCAAAAAATTCCACCTGGAAGGGGCCCAAACGTCGAGGTCCGTACGGAGGTCCGTTTTTGGAGGTCCTGACAGGAACACTACTCTATATATATATATATATAGATAAAACAAGTAGGGATTATTTGATGTATACAGATTCATCTTCAATAACAGTTTTGGCTGGCGACCAGACGAGAATTTGCCTGTCATTACTTCCCGTATATAGTTCCTGCAACAAAGGCAGGCAGATAAGTTTAACAAATCTCATCCACACCTAAAAAGTCATTGGTATAATGGACGAGCATATGAGAGGAGAGGTTTATACCTGCTCCTGAGAATTGTACCAACAACAATTTACATTCTCATAATGTCCACGGAAATTCATCACTGCCTTTCCCGACCATAAGTCAAATGCCTAAAGGATATTAAACAGTCAAATAAATTCCATACACTTAATTCGAATCTTTTTATACATCACTGCCTTTCCCAACCATATGTCAGATGCCTAGGAGATATGTAGTAATAAACATTTAAATACGCAGTACTCCTATATTTTTTACACTTGTAATTTGAATCTTTTTTAAAAAAGATCACTTATGTAGACGAAATCAAGATTCTTAGTAATTTTAAGAATTGAATTAGCAGCAAAGGTTCTTACTTTAGTGGTCGTCATGCATGGAACAAAGACCGTAGTAGAATCATCAGATATAGCAACTTGTAGGGCCTTAGTAGTTTGAAGGCGTGCAGTTTCATAGTTTACAAGCGTGTTGCAACCAGACTCTATATCCCACAATCTCAACCTTGAATCCGTACCTGGAGTCATAAACTTGTAACCTAAGGGTCTGTTTGGAACCAGAAAAATACTATGGAAAGCAAAACAGGGAGGTAGATATAATTTTGGATGGAAGGAAAACAAATTATGGGAAAAATAAAACCAAATATTTTATATAAAAATATTCAGCAATTTTTCCCATTACCTGCCACTTTAAGAAGTCCAAACACAGCTAAAATCTATAGGACATGACAAAATCGTCATTAATTTCTTCAAATATTTGATGATGATAGAAACAAACAAAAATAAATTATGTAGTACAGAGTACAGACTACGGATTATAAAAGAAACCAAGCCAACCTGCACTTAAAAGGTACATGCCATCATTAGTCACTTTCAAACTACTAACCACACCATAATGAGCAGTGGCACGATCCTGAGAGGATAACATCCCTGGGTGTAATCTTTGCTTTGATGACCCTCTACTAACTTGTCTATCAATAACAGGCAGTTTGTGGCTGTTATTGGTTACCGTTTTTCGTTGTGATGGACGGGCCTTTATACTTGGTATATGAGTTGCTGATGAAGATTTAGCAGTTGAACTCTGCTAAGAACATTCATAAGAATATTAGAAAGGACACAGGTAATTAACGAGAAAGTTATTTGGTTGTCTCGGATAAGATGGAAAAGAAAATGATTATCAAATAAAAACATCTGACCTTTATAACTAGAACTCATAAGATTCTCAATATATTATTTCGAAGCAAGTTAGGCTCTGTCTAATTGTAAAAAAATAAATTGTTGAGGGAACTGTTTCCTGGTGAAAATGTTTGCTTGGAAAATATGTAGTTCTATGCGTAGCACATAATCAACAAAAGTGGAAAACATAAAACTGTTTCAGGAAAATGACTTCTCGTATTCAAAGCAGGATGCCCTTTTCCACAAAAGTTCGAAGAATGACAAAAATTATATTCCTTGCCAAACAGAAATATCCAGAAAACACATTTTCCATGACACAATGGAGTCTTCGTGTAAGTACCTTATTTGGATAAGAACGTGGAAGTAGAGGTGGACGTTTCCCAAGCTGACAATGGGACTGATCTAAAACATGAAAGCATCCAGCTCGCCTAATGTCCCAAAAACGAATTGCACCATCACATCCCCCAGTTATCAGAACCCACTCACTAGAAACTGACCATTCAGCTGACATCACTCCATCTACCATAAGAAAAATAACAATTACAATTCATTCTATTCGTCAAGTACAACTTATTCTCACAACCTGCTATCTGCTATCATGTGTTATGCATAATGTTGTACTAACAATAAACCACTCTTCTCAAGTTGTCAATTAGGAGGTTCAGATATATGTTTTCTTTTTTCTTTTTTGATTAATGTTCTGAACTTATACTCCCTACATTCCAGAGTAACCGTCTACTAAGGAAAATTGCAGTCTTAAAGATGAAACATAATTTTGACAAAAATAGACAAATGCAGTAACAAGCAAAAGTGAAATAACCACGGAGGGCAACTTAGTCATTTTCCTGCTCCCTCAGTCCCAAAATGTGGTGCACTATATTTTCTATTTATTCTCTGATTTTGGCTATCAATCTATAATCATTATGTAATTCGATTGTTGCACTTCATACTTTTAATGTAGTATTTAAATATATAAAAAAAAGTCACTAACTTATGTGTGATCAAGAGGATATTAGTTTTATCATCATTCAACCTTAAACTTAAATTACTGTTTGCAATCCAAAGTAAAAGACACTCGGAGTACCATTTGTGGGATCAAGAGGATATTAGTTTTATCATCATTCAACCTTAAACTCACAAATTTGCACCTCTTTTTGGGACATAGTATGTTTTCTTTTATTGGTTTGCCAAAAAGACAATTATTTAAGAACAGAGAGAGTATATAAGAATTGACAGATACCTTTATACCCAGTCACCTTGTAAAATGAAACAACATGCCAAAAAAGAATGGGAGGAGAAAAGGAAAACAAATACAACCGCATCCTGAGAAAGTGAATTGATCTGAATGACCATATTTCTAAAATGTCCCATTATACATGTAATACATAACCAAATAGACAATAATAAAAAATAAAACAATGTGTACACAAAGGGCAGCATATACCGTGATGGCCGGATAAAGTGTGAGCAAAGGCGCCTGAAGCTATATCACAAAGCCGAACTTGTACATCTTCAGTAGCAGCAGCAATGAGCATATGAGATGTTGCCACAGAAGACATGGCAGTCTTATTAACCTTTCCAGGCATTTTGAAATTAACAGCCACCTGATACAGAGTAAAAGGATTTCAAGAACACTCTCTCAATGATATAAATGAACAAGATGATATAATTTCAAGACCTACACTACCTGTGTTGTGTTTGTGTCCCATACATTAATGTGATTATCGTAAGAACCCGTGATGAACAGCCCATTGTCAACCGGATACCATATGGCCGTAGAAACGGAATACTTGTGTCCATGTTCATGCCTTTTGTCAACAACGAAGAGGGGTTTATGCTGAGCTATCAACCCACAACCCTCTTGACCTGTTGCACGTTGGATATCATAAACAGCAACTGATGCATCCGAAGCACAGGATAGTAAATATCTTTGCTCTGTCAAATCAACCTGATTTCGTGGTCAAAAGGGAATGCCCACAAAATGCAAGTTTCACCCCAAGTAATTTTTAACAGCAGATTCTCTCATAAAGGGAAATAAGCACATAATAGTATAATACACTACTTCATATTTCACATTTAGGTTTAAAGTCAGTTCGTTTCCTTGAATGGTAACTTCAGTTTAGCTGCCTTCAATTTGCAAAGTTACGAATAATCTAATTATTTTAAATTGAATTAAGTGTAAGTAAATCACATCTAAACTGAGATCAATCCATTCATAGATAGAGTAATTCAGTGATCAAGTGGACTGAGTTGGAGCGAACCTGGAGAGAGTTAATGGATGCGCGGTGAGGGGAGACGAACTCTTTGTGATTGGAGAGTTGAAGAGAAGCGAGTCGGCTCAACTTAACTCGGCTGGAGTATAAATTAGGGCGAAGTTTGCCTGATTCTCTGTCCCGGTTTTCTTTCCACATCTTCTTCCTCGCATCCTTCCCGTCTTCCACCAACTGATTTTAGATCATCCACCACCACAGACCACAGTAATTCGAATAGATCCTCTCTTTGAATATATCGCACGCGCACACAATTCCGAAGAATGAAGCGAATCACCAGCTCATGTACCAATACACAGAACTCTTTGGAATCAGAACCGCAAATTTCAGGAAACTCGAATCTTTGCTCTTCCACTGCGTCGTCCTCTTCTGAAATACTCCTTATATATATAGGGACTGCGGAGATTAGTCAATTGCATTTTTATTTAATTTGGGCATTATAATTAGACCTGCACAAAACCGGCCCGGCCCACCCGGCCCGCACAAATGGGCGGGCTTGGGCATATATATTTACTCACCAGGTCGGGCCTAGCCCGACCCGCAATAACATGTGATCGGGCTTGAGTTGGGGTGTAGGCCCGCGGATCGATTGACCCGACCCGTTACATTTAGTATATATACCTGGGGTAGGGTTTTAATGAGAACCCCTCCTAAAATGAGAACCCCTTATAATGAGAACTCTTAATCTCTACCTTTGATTTTATTCAATCATTGGTAGGATACACATGTGATCCTTTGTGTAATTATTCAAAATTCAAACGGAGTACTTATTGTAATTATTATAAATTTATTACAAAAAGGACCCATGTGCATTAAAGCCCTTGATTTGATATATAAAAGGTGGAGATTAAGAGTTTTCATTTATAAATGAGTTCTCGTTTTAGGAGGGGTCCTCACTAGAACTCTCCCCTATATATACCGATTTATTTATTTATTTATTTATTTATTTATTTATTTATTTATTTATTTATTTATTTATTTATTTATTTATTTATTTATTTATTTATTTATTTATTTATTTATTTATTTATTTATTTATTTATTTATTTATTTATTTATTTATTTATTTATTTATTTATTTATTTATTTATTTATTTATTTATTTATTTATTTATTTATTTATTTATTTATTTATTTATTTATTTATTTATTTATTTACATGTACACATGTATTTTTATGTTTACTAATTTTTCTTGATACATATGTATAGTTTATTATGTTTGAATTTAAATATTTAGTTTGTAACAACTAGCCCAACCAATATAATATCTATTTTGTACTTAAAAATAATACTTTATGATTGAATTTTAAATTTTAGATATAGTTTCTAATTATTATTTTTGTGTAAGTATTTTTTGTATGTCGTGAAAGGCCTATAAACATTATAAGCGTATTAAATTTTTTTTTAATGTTTTACTATTATTTTTAAAGTATTAAAAAAATTATACTCCCTCCGTCCCACTTTAAGGTTCCCACACAATTTACGATGTTTGACTGACCATAAAGTTAACTGATCCCTGTTATTAATAGAATTATTTTTAGTAAATAAAATTTACATATTCAGAAACTACATTAAACCCACTACAAAACTTGTAAAAAATAATTTAAATTTCATAAACTTTCGATATAAAAAGTAAAAGATTAATAACAATGCACGTTGACCGGAGAATAGTGTACGAGAACCTTTAAATGAGACGGAGGAAGTATAATTTTGAAAATTTAAAGTTTTCCCAAGCCGGGTGGTCTGATGGATTACCCTGTCTGTTCTTACGGGCAAGTGTGGACATGGGGTTAGGCCCGTTTTTGTGGGTCGGGTCGGGCCCACCCATACATGATGGGTAGAAAATTTATATAGAGTCCGGCCCGAACCGATTTTTGTGCCGGTCTAATTATAATAGAGTATTCTATATGCAGCCTTCGATTGAATCTAAGTACGCCGTAAATAGAACTACTGTCTTTGAAAGCAATCTTTACCTCATTACATGAATGAATCATAGAATCTGGGAAGTTTCCATCATTTGGGACTTTTTTTCAAAAAAAAAAAAAAAATAACGGCATTTCACTTTGTTGATACAGGCAAAAAAAAGAAATCACTTTGTACCAGACTACCAGGTACTTCGGTCTCCTAGTGCACTGGCATTTTGAATTTTTAGGTATCCGAAAAGAGAGATTTACCCAAATAGGACTAAAACAAAGTACAATTGCAAAAATAAGACACCTGTGTTTTATTTGACAAAAATAGGACTAAAAAGAAGCCATCTGACAAAACTACCCTTAATGAAATAAAAATAAAAGGCACCGCTGCACCTCCTCCGATGATTTCTTGCAGCAGGACCTCCAGACCATCGATACCAATAATATGCTCCGCGCCAGTAGTCGTCGCCAAGACCTCCGCAACTGGCACTTCCCAGCGAGGCTCTGTCGCTGCACTGGCGAGACCGCCGCTGCACACAGTCAGCGAGAATGCACACATCATGCTAGATGGCTTACTCTAGCGTCATCCACCACTGTTACGTGCCCCCTGGAAGAGTCGACATCATGCACGATTCTCCTACTATCAACTCCAGCAAGCAGCAGGCAGATCGACAACCCCTTCACCAACACCCAGGTTTCCACCAAATGAGCAACAACAATCGACCTGCACCTTCTCCGTCAATTCTCTTGACCGCAATAGTCAGCACAACATGGAAGAACGAACTGCTTCTTTACCTGGAGTTGTAAGCACATTAGGTTGAAAGGCTTAAAGTTGATTGATGTTACAAAAAAACCGGGTGTACATGTACACCCAGATGTATGATATAAATTGCGTTTGACAGATATAATGTAAATTAAAATATTGTTGTGGTCATTAAAATTACTATTATAGTTACTGGAGTATAACAGAATAACATTTTTATCCATCACATT
Source organism: Cuscuta epithymum (assembly GCA_945859915.1). Taxonomy (NCBI): domain Eukaryota; kingdom Viridiplantae; phylum Streptophyta; class Magnoliopsida; order Solanales; family Convolvulaceae; genus Cuscuta; species Cuscuta epithymum. Next base: position 2,286,300 of record CAMAPF010000129.1, on the reverse strand, counting down.
TATTTTAAACGTATAGTATATTTGCCATTATTTTATAGATTTATCATGCGTAATAATTACAAAAATATGTGATGTGGTGACAATTAAAATACTGTATATATTTTGTTGAAGACTTCAAGTAATATAATCCTCAGTTCCTCACTATTAATATGTTAATATGATCAATTTAAATTCATCGTGCATATTTTCCACCGTGTCCTATATTTTTACACTTATATTTTAAGCTTGTATCCAGTTATCCACTAATAATGTTTTCATTTGGACAGAATTTTCAGATACATTCTTATTTGTTCAAGTTTCATTGCACTAATCTATTTAAGCATGATCTCATACGGTCATGTATGATGTGAGAGAAATAATATTAGGTCACACCAATGTTAGTTGTAGGCCATATATATGGCTAAATGCCATATGTGATAGTATATAATGACATAAGAGTTCCTGCTTATATAAGAATTGTGTACACCAAATAACTCTACATAAATACATTATTGTATCGACTCGATTTGTGCTAAAGAAACCATGCGCAGATTCTCCCGCAGAAAAATGAGATATTTGCAAATTGAAGCTGAGTAGGAACCTAACGTACTATCAGATTTCTATGAGGGCATGAAGCACCCTTTCTCATTCAAAATGATAGTCAATGTTAATATATTTAACGTGGGCATGTTGAATATGATTAGATGTGAGATAAAAGAGACGGAAACATCATATGAGATGTGAATAACATGTGAATTAACTATCAATGTGGTGGCACAATATTCAGTTTCAGTAGAGGAGCGAATGACATTAGGTTGCTTTTTAGAACGTAGAGACACCAAATTGAAAACAAGAAAACAACATATCCATAAGTAGAACGACTATCAGAACAATTAGCCCAATCTGCATCCAAATAGGCAAGAATAATAGGATGTCCTCGAGCTTACTACAAGAATAAACCACGAGTAGAAGTGCTCTGCCAACACCTGAACATAGGCTTACTACATGTTCTTTCGTTTCAAGCGTTTTATATATCATTGGAAAGGTCTTTCTGAGTCCTAAAACTTGTATTGAGACTTTACTTGCAATATTTTAAAGAATAGGTACGTATTAATCTGAAATTCATAAACATTGTCTAGTTCACTCCAAATTCGTGTAGTATTTGATTAGTCATATCTTGTTGTATTTGATTCTGTATTAAGCGTTTTATAACTCACAAGGAGGAGGTCACATATTTGAATCACATCCCAGTTCAAGAATGTTGACCTTAATATAGAACCAAACAGATACTATAATAGGTTAGGAAACTTTGTTAAAAAAAGTAGTGTTACAACACCACTTTGAAGACATTCAAGATATAAATCGAAAATAGCTATTTTTTTAATTTGGAATTGTATGTACTACTTTATTTGTCATATTTTTCTCTAGGTCAATGTTCTTTAAATCATTTTCATTTTTTGTTAAGAAACTAAGATAACTTTTTTTGACAAATAAAATAGGATAACTTTAATTAGTTTATATTTTTTCCACTGGCCTTAAGCTAAGTTTCTAACAACCTATTATATATTCACCATAAAAGATCTTAGTATATGTGCTTTTAAAAAGTCATACATGATGCAAAAAAACGGATATGACTGTTTCAAGTTCTTTTAAAATGCACATTTTTATGGAAGAGAAAATGCTCATTTGTTTGGGCAATTCTTTGTAACTTATATAGTATCTGATCAATGTTCAATGTTAATGCCAACATCCTTGAAATGGGATGAGATTCGAACCCGTGACCTCATCTTTGGGAGTGCCACAGTGATGCTATCAGACCACAAGGTACTTGGCAGAAAATGCTCATTTTTTAAACACATAATTGATAAAAGAAAATAATCTACGTAGTAACACAAAATTATTTTGATACCTGATTGCTTTGATACTTTTTGTTTCTCATTAAAGTTGTGTTTTAAAAATTGGCAACTATTGGATTCACAACTTCAGATTTAAAATACATACTTCGTCAAATTTTGTATTTAATTAATTACTTGATCTTATACCTCCAAATTCCAATGATGGGGCCGGGTTAAGTTTTTTCATGTTGAATGTATTTCATTTTCTTTTCTTGTGTACTATAACTCATTTGCATTGTTAATCTGAGCATTTGGTTATCAACTTTTTTGTCAAATCAAAAGTTCCCAAGGATTTCAAAACAATTTATACAAAGATGTGAATTTAACTCACATATATAACCTCACAAATCACAATAAAGTTGGCGTGTTAATGAAAATTACTTGAAATGTGTGTGTTTCAAAAATACAATTACCTTTGCACAAAATCAAGAAAAAAGTATTTACAAATGAAATATGTAGATTCTGGTAACAGTTAAAACACAATTGATGATAGAATTAATGTTTTGGAGAAAAAATATAGAGTATACTTGATATATATAATTATCCATTGATTAGAAGGTAAAAGTTGAAGAGTTTTACGTGGGAGAGCGAACGGAACCTAGCGATTTGACTAGGGTTTGAAAAGGGCTGCAACGTTTTCGATATCCATTCGTCGGCGGTTGTTTTGGGAGCTGGAAATCAGCGGTTGATCTTGTTGGCGTGCAATTGGAGGCAGGGAGTTGAAGGGGTGATCGACGGTCTGAGCACGTGGTTGGCGTTTGGCTGGAGAAGAAGGGGCCGAGTCTTGGTGGCGTGAAAGCAGGTGCAGCCACGAGGAGATCTAGAGCTTCTCGCCCAAGCTGCAGCAGTGGGGTGTGATTTGTGAGGATGGAGACAAGCTTTGAGAAGATTTACGACAGTTTGGTTTGAGAGTGGCATTTCCTCGGTGTCGAATGTGAAGGAATAGCAAAGTACGCGATGTCCAGAAAAAAAGGGTGAGGAAGAGGATGAAGTATTAGCGATTTGCCCCCCCTCCTGAGCCGCCGCCATGGAAGGAGGATTCAGAAGAAGTGGATGCAAAGAGTTCCATTAGTTGAAGTTTTACTTTTTTTTTTTGCATTTTTCTTTTCAGACTGAATTTGCTTCTTGTTTATGTTGTTATTTTGTCGTACAATAAGGGGGGAGGGTATGTGTGTTGGTTTTGTTTGGTATGGAGAATTTTAGTTGGAGGCAATCAGGCTGACTCAACCGCTAATAGCCTTTATGCTCTCCCTGTTTCAGCGGGGGAAATTCCAATAATATGGGACTTTTGTGATTGCTATTCAAAATAACGGGACTTTGTTTTTATGTACTCCGTATGAATTTAAGGGATTCGGAAACCCCTCTTCCGAATATGTTGATGAGTATAGGGGTAATTTAAAATCTCATTTTTCTATTAGGTGATATAGCTTTTCTTTGTACTCCAATTTTTACAAAAATATATCAAAACTTATAATTTTTCATGATCTTTCTAATGGCACCAATATTCCATGTATAATTTTTTTTAAATTGAAGTTTCAACAGTATGAGGTATTCGGATTCAAAAAATTTCTTAGATAAATCCAAGTGATAAAATTATAAACTTTTTTTTAAAATGACCGAAACTTGTAAAAAAGTTATGTAAACAATGAAATCTTAATTTTAGCACTTGAATCTAAATTTGGATCTCAAACTTCAAATAATAAATTATACTTTTTATATGGGATATTATTGTCTTTAGAAAGATAATAAAAATTTATAAATTTTGATATATTGTTTGTAAAAATTGGAATACAAATAAAAAAATTGCATGACTTAAAAGAAAAATGGGATTTTACATTAACCTTACCCCTCCCCTCCCCCCAATCCACCCCATCATTCCGATTGAAAGGACAATCCAGAATCCCCCATTCTTAGAAAAGCTACATAAACTCATGTCTTTTTAGCAATACATGTTGGCTTTTCGCGTAAATTAAGAAATCAGAGCTAACCTATTTAAATCTGGTATGGTCTGATCTGATCTGACACTGAAAACAGTCCAAAAGAAGACATCCAGAACTATAAGTATCCATGAAATTTTTGATCAATTTTGGATCATTTGATTTTGAAGTACTCTCTTTATATTAATAGGAGCCATATATGATGGTTTTGTTTGTAATTTACTTGAAATTATATTTTTATATGGTTAGGCTAAATAAAATTACATATTTAAATAAAATGTCTATTTGACTGTCTAGGGCCTCCAAAATGCTCTAGATGGCCCGGAAGTGGACTATTCTATGTCTCATCATGACGTGAGGGAGCCGATGGGCTTTGATATTGGTTGGAGAGAGGGAAATTTTGGTCTTGGGAAAAGGTGCAAATAGGCCCATGTACTAACAAAAAAAAGTCAAATAAGCCTTTATTTAGGAGGTTCTGTCCGGCCGTCGTCATTTGGGGTGGTTCCCGGTGGAATTTTTTGATGAATTTTTTTGATCATCTTATTCATTAAGTCTAGTTTACTCATACCAAATTTCAGCTAAAACTTCAGTCGGGAAGGCATTCAAATGCATTCTTGAAAATAACTGCGCAGTTAGAAGCGCAGTTATCTTCAAGAATTCATTTGAATGTCTTCCCGATGGAAGTTTTAGCTGAAATTTGGTATGAGTAAACTAGACTTGATAAATAAGATGCTCAAAAAATTGCATCAAAAAATTCCACCGGGAACCACCCGAAATGACGACAGCCGAACAGAGCCTCCTAAATAAGGGCTTATTTGACCTTTTTTGGTTAGTACATGGGCCTATTTGCACCTTTTCCCATTTTAATATAATCTGATTTCTTTTAAAAAAAATGAAGGTAAAAGTTGAAAGACCAAACACAACAGTCAACTTTTAACATATGTTACTACAGAGGAATGATCATGTCCAGCCGGAGGGACATGATCCTCCGTCCGGCCGCCGCCATTTGGGGCGGTTTCCGGTGGAATTTTTTGATGAAATTTTTAGGGAATGTTCCTCATCAAGTCTAGTTTATCCACAAAACAATTCATCTAAAAATTCGATCGGGAAGGCAGTCAAATAATTTTTTGAAGATAACTGCGCCAAATTGAACATATAAAACGAAGTTATTTTGAAAAAATTATTTGATTGTCTTCCCGATCTAATTTTTAGCTGAAATGTTTTGTGGATAAACTAGATTTGATTAGCAACACTCCCTAAAAATTTCATCAAAAAATACCACCGGGAACCGCCTCAAACGGCGGCGGCCGGACGGAGGATCATGTCCTTCTGGCTGGATAGGATCTTTTCCGTGATACTACATTTAAAAATGATGTAATTTAGGCATTTTAGGGGTGGCCATTGACCCCCTATATAAGCTGACCTCAAGCATTTGAGGGGGTCATATTCATTTTTGGGAGAACATCAACTAAAGAAATACCAACATCTTTCTCCTTTATTATGCACAAGATTTCTAAATTTCTGAAAACCTCTATGCATAATAACATTATGGTCTTAGTAGAACTCACCCTTATCTAGATAAAAATACTACTCAGTTATAGGTTATGTGATTATTATTGTTAGAATATTGGGCTCATCAAGCAATACGGCCGTCCCAATACCGCCTACGATCTTATGAGCTCACCACTAGGGGGAGCAAAGAGGATAACCCGAGCATCATGGAAGGAAGCCGAACGGCTCTAAGTCCGAGCGACAAGGTAACCCCAGAAGGGGACTGGCCCCGAATCCCCTAGGGAACGTTTAGTAGTGGGGAAGAACGACCCATCACAGGGCGAGCGGCACAAACCACAGACTCAACCGGGTGATAGGGCGCTCAGGACCGAATAGGAACGAGCGTCCCCTTGCCTCCGGCAAACATGGGGATATCTAATGGTTTATTCCAAGCGATGGTGGGAACCCATGATTTTTGCGGGAAGGGTATTTAATGCAAGACACATCGGGTCCATGACATTAAATGCAAGTGATGGGCCAGGAAGTGGATGACGAGATATTCCTGCCTACCAAGAGGCGACGCATCATCATTATCCATACCGACTAAGTATTATAAATATTCGCGTAGTTATTACGAAAAAGGGGTAGCTAAAATATCATCAACTAGCATTTAGTCTCTCTTATTGTTATCCGATATTGTACTGCTCAGTAGTATTGCAAGTCTTATAATAAAATGGACCAGATACATCTCAACATTGTGATTCACACACCTCTATTCTTCTATATCTGAATCAGCCACCCACCAGAGGTATCGTGTTGGACTTCCGGTTGTGGGAATAAATCTCAAAGTATATATATTTATGGTTATGATAGTTGGATGGTAATTAATAATAAACTTGTCCTATTAAAAAGGGTTTTTGATATAAATATCAGTGAAATAAAATTTATTTACAAAAATATGACTGAAAGCTACTACAGTATAATGTCATGATCACTTAAATGTAAAAATTAAACATAAGTTACTCTGACTAAAGTTACTACTATCAGAGGCGGACCCACTAAAGGTCCCACGGGGTCCCGGGACCCCGTGCACCTCGAAAAATACCTATATTATATGTATATATATATATTATAAAAATTAATTATTTAATGTATATAAACGCAAAAAACGACCTTACTACCAAAAGAACAGAGCAGGGCAACGGGAGCACGGGCGGGACTAAAGGTTTCTGAGTTGGGACTTGCGGGAGGTTCCACGTTCGAATTCCCCTGGGCTCCTTTTTTTGTTTTGCAAAACTATTTTAATTAAATAGACCAAAACTACGTCGTTTTGGCTTTTTTTTTTAATCGCCAATCCTTAAACGCAGCAATTACGCAGAAGCCAGAAGCAGATCGATCGATTCCCTCAGACCCTACGCCTCTGCTTCGACGTTCTGCCTCCAGTCCTCACTCCACACCGCCGTGCGGTGCCATCAAAGACCAGGCGACCACCAGCCGCGGCCACCACTCCACGCCGCATGCCCACTCGCGGACTCGCCCTGCCGCCCAGGTTTTTTATTTTTCTTTTTCTCCGCTGGTTTGCATATTTTTAATGTTAGATTAAATTAATAAATTCATGTGTTTATAAATGTTATTTTCAATTTTATACGATTTAGGATGAAAAGATATTTTGATGTTGTACCCAAATTTAAAGAAACTCAGAGTACCGGGACTAGTTCAGGTATTAATTCAAATGATTCGTCATTAGTAAATGAAGAATTGGATCAAGTAATTGCTGAAAGTGAAGCTAATTTGGCTTATAATGTACCTCAACAACATGAGGATTTTGAATCTTTGGAAGCTGATCCTGGATTGAGAAAAAGAATTGATGATTTTCACCCTAATGTTCAAGACGAGGTACGTCGTAGTTACATTAAAAAGGACCATTTCAACCTCGGGATCATGATTTCCCTTTTAAGATAACTAGTATGGTACCCGTGCGATGCACGGTGAGTGATTTATTGGAATAATTTGTATATGTGTATTTGATAAAAAAAAAGTGGGACATGTGGGAGTGGAATAAAAATAATAATAACTATTTGATTGTTAAATTATTATGTCCATCTGCTAAAACTGAATTGTAGAGAATATATGGAAAATTATAAGCTATGAAAAATATATACTACATTGATGGCCTCATCTCCTGATCTACCATCATTAGCATGAATTAGTAATTTAGATCAACATGCTTCATCACCCTGGAGGCAGCAACATAATGTTGCCTATGGCTAGAAACATTTTCTTCGATAAGAGACCAACTTGAGAGAGTGATTGTCTTGTCTTTTATTAATGGTAATTGTCATTATGAGATATTGTCGCATCTAAAATCTAAAAGGAATCCTAGTATTCGGATGTGTCAAAGAAAGTTTTGGATTTTTCACTTTTAGTCGTGCATATACAACTGAGGATGTTACCTCCCAATATGTGATCACAAAGAGGGGAGTTTATAGTCTTCTAGCATTACATAAACTCATAAATTTATCTATTTTCCTCAGGAGAATCATTGGTGTATGAACTTTAAGGTAAGTTCATAGTTTGGAACCTGAGGGAGTAATGCTCTTCCAAAATTCAGAGGTGTGCAGTTCTTCAATAAAACCATGTTTAGAATATGTTTTACAAACACCATGTGAACTTAAATATTTCTTGGAAACCTCATTAGAATTAAGACCGATCATGTACTCGTTAACTGCATCGACCACATCCAATATTGGAGCCAAAATAGCTCTACCCCTCAACAAAGACAAATTGGAAATATAACTTCCATACTTGTGACTACCATTTATGCATTCATATCACCAAGGTACTTGATAAGGATGTCATCTTATATATTTATAGAAATACAATCATCATTATCCTCTTCAATTATTCCATCTCCAACCCGAACAATCCAATCAGCAAAACTTTTGAGAGCATAAGAATCATTCGTATTGCCTAAAATTTGATCTCATGTGTTTCACCACGATTTTGAATGTACCCGTAGCTTAAATTTAGAAATAATTACGGGTATATGCTTGTTGTAACTTTTTGTATTCAATTTTTATATTCAAGTGACTATAACACTATTTTCAGTAACTCTAGTTATATTTTTTAAATAAATTTTATTTTAGATGTTTTAAAAAATTCATGAGATTATTTAAATTTTACTAATCTTAGGTAAGTATACACTTTTCAATATCTACTAATCTTAGGCAAGTATACACTTTACAGGAGATACCTGTGTACTCAGACTTATAAAATCCTTCTTAAAATTTGCCCACAAAAAAATTGCATAAATTTCAACCTAATAAATGTCAATAAAATTATTGTTTTAATTAGTTACTAAATCATAAGATGTCATATATAAGCAATTATAAAACTATTTTAATTAAATAGACCAAAACTACGTCGTTTTGGCTTATTTTTTTTAATCGCCAATCCTTAAACGCAGCAATTACGCAGAAGCCAGAAGCAGATCGATCGATTCCCTCAGACCCTACGCCTCTGCTTCGACGTTCTGCCTCCAGTCCTCACTCCACACCGCCGTGCGGTGCCATCAAAGACCAGGCGACCACCAGCCGCGGCCACCACTCCACGCCGCATGCCCACTCGCGGACTCGCCCTGCCGCCCAGGTTTTTTATTTTTCTTTTTCTCCGCTGGTTTGCATATTTTTAATGTTAGATTAAATTAATAAATTCATGTGTTTATAAATGTTATTTTCAATTTTATACGATTTAGGATGAAAAGATATTTTGATGTTGTACCCAAATTTAAAGAAACTCAGAGTACCGGGACTAGTTCAGGTATTAATTCAAATGATTCGTCATTAGTAAATGAAGAATTGGATCAAGTAATTGCTGAAAGTGAAGCTAATTTGGCTTATAATGTACCTCAACAACATGAGGATTTTGAATCTTTGGAAGCTGATCCTGGATTGAGAAAAAGAATTGATGATTTTCACCCTAATGTTCAAGACGAGGTACGTCGTAGTTACATTAAAAAGGACCATTTCAACCTCGGGATCATGATTTCCCTTTTAAGATAATTGGAGGCAAAAAACGTAGATTTGTTTCAAGTTGGTTTGATGAGCATAAATGGTTGGAATACAGTATTGCCAATGATGCTGCATTTTGTTTACCATGTTATTTGTTTAAGAATGAGTGGGAAGTTAGTGGTGATCATTTTTTGGGAACTGGGTTTTCAGCATGGAATAAAAAAGATAGGTTTTATTTACATGTTGGTAAACCTAACAGTCCTCATTACAATGCGGTGAAAAGATCGGAAGATTTGATGAACCAAAAACAAAGTATTGGGGCATGTTTTGTGAAACAATCTGAACAAGCGAAGTGTGATTACCTTATTCGTTTGAAGGCATCACTTGAGTGCACTAGATTTCTTCTTTGTGGGGGTTTGCCATTTCGGGGTCATGACGAATCAATGGAGTCTAGTTATAAAGGTCATTTTCTTGAGACTTTAGATCTTTTGAGACAACATGATTCTGAGATAGATAGAGTTCTTAAAAATGCTCCACAAAACAATTAGATGACCTCACCCAAAATTCAAAAGGATTTGTGTTATGCTTGTGCATTTCTTTTCTAACTGTTCATGAAATTATTAAGCAAATGAGAGATGATATTTTTGCTATATTAGTTGATGAATCAGGGGATGTTTTTGGTAAAGAGCAAATGGCTATTATTGTGCGTTTTGTTGCTAGTAATGGTTCTGTTTTGGAGAGATTTACTGGTCTTGTTCATGTCAAAGACACAGTTGCATCATCTCTTAAAGAATCTCTTGAGAACATTCTAGCACAATATGGTCTGTGCATCTCAAACATAAGAGGACAAGGCTATGACGGAGCGAGTAATATGCGGGGTAAGTTTGGTGGATTGAAAACTCTAATTCAAAATGAAAATCCCAATGCATATTATGTACATTGTTTAGCTCATCAATTGCAGTTGTCACTTGTTGCCGCTGCTACAGGACAACATGAGGTTAATTGGTTACTTCTTCATGTTAGTCGCGTAATTAATGAGATTTGCTCATCAAATAAGCGACAAGAATGCCTTCGAGATAAACAAGCAGGTGATTTGATAAGTGCTTTAGAAGCTGGACTAGTAAAAACAGGAAGAGGATTGAATCAACAATTGGCACCTGTCAGAGCGGGTGATACACGATGGAGTTCTCATTACAGATCATTGCTTAATTTGCAAAAATTATTTAAATCTGTGATTGAGGTACTCGAAGATTTGGAAGACCATGATAAAAGTGGTGAAGCCACTTCATTGTTGAATGAATTGCAAACTTTTGAATTTTGTTTCATGCTTCATTTGATGATCAATGTTTTGGCCATTACACATGATCTTTCACAGGCATTGCAAAGGCGTGAACAAGATCTTGTGAATGCTTTAAAACTAATCACAGTTGACAAAGAGCGTTTAGCGACAATGAAAACATATATTGGATGGGATGCTTTATTTGATGAGGTTGTTACTTTTTGTAACAAGTTTCATATAGATGTTTCTTCTATGGATCAGAACTACATCAAAGGAAAAAGATCGAAGCGCAGGGCACCGAGTATAAGGAACATGCATCATTACAAGTATGATTGCTTACATGAGATTGTTAATTTGTTTGTGGCTGAGCTTGACAACAGGTTTGATGTGGCAAGCACTGAGTTATTGCGTTGTGTGTCTTGTTTATGTCCTTCCTCCTCGTTTGAAGCTTAAATTGGCAGAATTTTATCCAAAAGAGTTTTCTGATGTTGATAAAAAGATACTCGAGAATCAGCTTGAGAATTATATTTTAGATGTCCGTTCTGATAATAGATTTTCTGATTTGAATGGTTTAGTAGACCTTTCGATTGCAATGGTGTCCACGAAGAAGCATCTCACATATCAGCATGTGTATACACTTATTAAGTTATCTCTACTTCTCCCAGTAGCTACAACAAGTGTTGAACGAGCGTTTTCAGGAATGAAGTTCGTGAAGAATGAGTTGCGGAACAAGATGTGCGATCAATGGTTGAATGATTGCTTAGTTACATATGTTGAGAGAGATGTTTTTGGTACTATTAATGATGATTCTATTATAGAATATTTCCAACAAATGAAGCCTAGGAGGGTACATCTGTAGAATTGTTGAATGATTTTTATATGTAATTTTTTTCTTTATAGTATCTTAATGTTTTGATGGTGTACGTTAACTTTGAAGTCTTATGCTTCTTTAATATTTTTTATTAGTTTTATATTAATTAGAGATTAGAGATATAAAAGGGTAGGGACCCGTGTCTCCAACTTTCTGGGTCCGCCACTGACTACTATAGTCAGTACATTTAAGAGGACATACTTTTATAAGCAATTTGAACTTTAGTCATAAATACATAATTATTTCAAAAAATAGCTTAGATTACCCTGTCTAAGGTCTCAAAGATTAATTATGTACCTTGCATTTTCTAACGTTTTTTTTACACAAATTATCAAACTAATGTGCAATTGTGCATTTCAATATCATATCATTAAATAAATATGGATACCATTTGACAGTTTATTCAAATGAATCCAGCTTGTTATATTACTTGATACAGTAGTATTTACATTATCAGTTATAGAGTCTTTACTAGATATTCCGTACATAGTATCCACACATATAATATCCAAGTATTTACAAAGCATGTCTCTCACGTTGGAATAATTGGACACCGTATGGGATATGTGAGACAAGCTGGACTTGAGGCTCGTGACATGATGCTCTACATTTCCTTCTTTATGCATAATAGCTTAAAATTATTGTAGCATGTAAGTACTAGTAGTTAATATAAGAAGCATATTAATTATTAGCCCTTTGCAGTTGCACTAATTCTAACATATCTTTGTGCTTTAAGAAGTTAGGTTTTCACATGAACACGTTGAAACTAGAGTAGCCATACCACTGCTGCACTCCATTTCCACCCCAAATGACCCTATTAATGGGGCCTATATGTAATCCCAAATGCTCATCATCTATGAGTATGTTTGGCACAACTAGCTGAAAAGATACTTTTGTGAGCTTTTTGATAACTTTTAGCAGTGATTAAAAAGATTTTAAAATGATCAAAATGTCAGTACCAAATGAGCACACATAACTTACAAAGTTTGTATCAAAAAATTTAAAACGTCATTTGAAATCACTAATGTGCTCAAGTCCTCATTTGTTTATGCTCATTTTGATTAAGCGTTATGCTCATTTCGTATCTGAGAACGATGCCACAAGGGTTGGATTGATCTGCCAGGTTAATATCACTGAAATCTAGTATATATAGAACATTAACATTGTTATCTAGAATCTCTCTATCTGCACAGGAGATGGAGGAACAACGACATACCAAAGACTCCTGAATTCTGACGGATTGAAGCACCGGCGATTGGGCAACCCAAGTGAGACTCGAACAAATCAGGTTGTAGCAAGATGGAATTCGCTCTTGGTCAGATTGCTTCAATGGAAGAACTCTGCTCGTCGATGGATGATGATGGTGAAGCTTGTAGCGATGGCGGATGGTGAATGTTGAGCAGAGATGTACGATGGCGATGGTTTAGCGTGCAGATGTTGAATTGGAGAAGAAGACTCAGAGTTGAAAATAATTACAAATACATCGGGTGTATAGGTACACCCGGATGTACCTTATAATTTGCGAGTCTAGGGTGCCCTTTCAAATGTTAAAATCCGATTAGTAGCTACCCCACCGCTCATTTGAGCGTTTCTAATTAATGTAAACATAATTGCATGAATAGGATTAAAACCTAAGGGGGTGTCCCCAAAACAGATTTTAAAGGATTTTAAAGATAAATTCCATTGATTTTACTAAAATTCTATGAATTCCACGAGATTCATATGGAATTCTATTTCATAGAATCATATGGATTTTAATAGATTTGAAATACAAGTTGGTGTAAACCGCTACCCTAGTCCCCACCGCCACACCTGCTCCGCCGCTGCAAACCACCGTTGGAAAAGTCGTCGGAATATTTTGATGAATTTTTTTATTCATTTTTTTTTTTTGCAGTTTTTCAAAATTCACCAAGAAAGGTTAACGAAAATTGCCTTCAATCTAGTCATAAACTTTCCAACATGAAATATAACACGCCTCCCAGCCTGAAATAGATAAACTTGCCACTAAGAGATACAAGTATAAAACAATGATGTTTTTACTTGGATTGTAATTTGTCCCGGACCAGACCATACCAGACCAGACCAGATTAGACTAGCAAATTACAGTCTAAGTAAAAACATCCTTAGTTTGCATTCACACAAATTCATTGAGATACACGTACCAAAACTTTCTACCGACTATGATTGCGCTTGTCCATTAGGCCGTTCCAGTTTGTGCAAATTCATCAAAAGAACATATCTGTGTGTGCGTATTCAGTGAAGTTCGGTGATTAACAAATGAAATACAAGAAAGTTTTGAACCAACTACGGTTTCTCACCGAACTTCACTGAAGCGACATGCACAATTATCGTTTCAAATGAAATACAACTGCTTGAGATGGTTCAATAAAGTTTCTTCAATGTTTTGGGAAAGTTTCCAAAACCTTAAAATATCGAGGTGTTACTTGTTGATGTTTTAAATTATAATTGTGTGGTCTTTAGTGCTGGAGTAATTTATATACCTGTGTCCAGTGTAAGTGTGTTATTATACACTTAGGAACTCGATCAAGTGGAGATAACAACAATGACATTCCTCTACTGTATTCATTGACGTCGATGCTATTTAATATGTTTATTGTGATTCTTTTTGTTGATCAGCATAGTAAGCCTATTATGGTTACCAAACAGAGCACATGCCACATGAGTACTCTGATTAAATGATTTGTTTATACAAATTATTCTATGTTGAATCTTTAGCCTCTCTGAAGGTAGGGATGGGACGGGACAGGGCTAGGCTTCGGGACGGGACTGGGCGGGCTTCGGGCTTAAGGATTTTAGGCCCGGTATTGACCAGGGTTTGTACCGGGACTGGGTCGGGGACTGGGTCGGGACAAGGCATTCAATTTAAAAAATAGTGCAATATGGCCCAGATTCGGCTGGGCCCAGGTTGGGCCCAAAAAACGAGCCCGAAGTATGCCCTTAAAGCCATAGGTCCGGGCCCTGGGGCCTGGGGCGGGCCCTGGTCTGGTCGACCCGTCCTAGTCCATCTTTATCTGAAGTTAACACAAAAGAATTTGCATTTACTGAGACCGAAATGTTCAAAAACGATCTAAGGTTTGGGGAAATAAAAGATGCACACATGAAAACACTGAATATGGATATGAAGCTAAGCTCACAAAGCCTCTTCAATTCAGTTAACATTACAGAATACATATATGATACTTTTTATTTTTCTCAAAATTACAAATGCAGTAGTTTGTGGCTCAGTTTTGTCTCCTTTTTAGATTGGAGCCACTCAAACTTGTCCTAGTTGACCTTTTGGTAATGGTGGGAATGACATACCAAGCAATGGAAACACACATAATCGCCAAGGTCCTTCCATAAACAGCCAAGAAAACTAAAATCAACATTATAGCTACAGGCAAGTACAACATTGGCTTCATCTTCCAAGTAAAACCCCTAGACAACATTTTCTTCTCGCTATCACCAGTTTCTCGAACTTGATTACTTTTGGTTGATCGAACTACTGTTGATTGAATTGTGCACTTTTCTGATGAATCCTTGTCTGTGGCACTTTCGGCTTTTGCGCTACAATCACCCCAAATAGCATGTTTTTTCTTGTTGTTCTTTGACTTCTTAACAATCGGCACGATCACAGGTTTTTTATTCTTCTTCTTCTTTGTCTTGACAATGATGGGCTTAACTCGATTAGAGCTTGAGAAGGCGAAACGGATAAATGAGATTTGCTCTGATCCCATCCGTGTATAAATTTTTTGCTTCATGACATGAAGATCAACTAAGAGTTCAGAGAACTTGTCGAGGCCCCGATTGGAGTAAGGGTTGTTGAGTGCTGCCATCTTTGATGATCTCTTGGTGCTTGGACATGGGCTAAGATCATCCACCTCATCTTCATCACTAAGAAAATGTGAGCTTCCACCATTACAAAGATTCAACATGTATGCACATAAACTTCTAATTTAATGGGTTTAACTTTGATGTTTGTCTAATGACTACTATTAACAGAAAGACAATGGGGAGAACGGTGGATATTAGTTAGGAACACCCATTGTCAAACATCAAATTATAAGCTTGCGACGTTAAGAATAAATATATTATAATAATCAATGGAGTGGAGTGTAAGCTTGGGCGTGTTCTTCCTTTTTGACTTTATGTTTGGAGCAAGGGTCAAGATAAAAGTCCGCTGATACAGCTTATAACATGTTTACTATTTATTGGTTATTTTTTTCTTTATTGATAAAGAAGTTAAAAAGTTATTATGTTTTTTATTTTTCATAGAATACTATGAATTTGTTTCAAAAATAGAATACTATGAATTCCATAAATATATATAACAAAATATGTATATAATTGAACACAATCTTACTACAAATAAACTTTTTTTAGAGGAAAAAACTTATACGGAGTATTAAAATCAAACGAGCCAGTACATCAATCAAGACCCAAGACCAACAACTCCCACTAGACCCACAATTCCAAAAGCCCACCGGCCCCTCACGTTATGCTCAAACATAGAATAGTCCACTCCAAGATGAGCAAGACTAATCGTTGAAACGATAAGAGCTAAGAGGCTATTAGCAGCTGTGACAGTCTGATTGCCTCCATCAACTGAGTTCTGACAAAGAAAAAAATAGCAATAAAAAGAAATTTCCATGTGATGGATTTTGTATGCTTCCATCCCTTGTACATCTCCCGGCGCATCTTCTACTTGCCGGGCAGGCGGGTACACATAAACTTATTTACACTATGAAAAACTGTAGCATCAATTGAAGGATAATATTTGCTGTACAAAAAAACATTCAAATTCAAATCAAAGAAAGCACGTAAAAAAGAAAGCACATAACTTTACATAATATCAATTATCACACACTGACCGGTAATCATATAAAATGGAAATAAATTGTGTAAATTGATTAAAGTAAAACAAGTTGTTTGAATATAAAATGGAAGAAATATAATGTACTAACCACAATATGTGAACTATGTAAATGTACACCCGGATGCAGTAATTTTTCAATCCATAGTACTCATATCATGATGATACTTTAGCAATGGTTATTTACTTATTTATGAAGACTTGTAGTTATATTTTGTCAATAATTAAATTTAATTTCTCATTATAATAGAAAAGAAAATGAATACTCCGTATATAAAAGTATATATATTAACCTTGCAAAAGGTAGTGTCATAGTGTGAACATATATGATCCAAGATCCTTTTATGGGTAGATGTTGATGTGTTATACAAAGCAGCTAAAGCACTATGAAGCATTTGCGCTTGTATGCGGAGAAAGATCGTAAACAACATACAATGATTTCTTAACCTATGAAGGTGGCAATTATGGTGGAAAAAAATAAAATACTTCAATGACTGATTAAAAAAGTCGAGTAAATATAAGGAAAACTATTAAATAAGCTCTCAACTTTTCAAAAAAAAAAAATGAATAGCCTTTTCAAAAAAATTGCAAAACTTCCTTTTTATAGGTATTCTCTCAGATCAATTTCAGGTTAAACTGCGTGTGTGGTGCGTGACATGACATCTTTATCTTTATCTTTATCTTTTTCTTTCCACCTCCCTTTCTTGTTCTCGCGCTTTCTTTTCTTCTCCCTTTTTCCCCTGCGCTAGCACTTGAAACTCCCTCCCTCCATGTTCTCTTCTTCCCCCTGGTTCTTTGCTCGCAGTTCCACGACCTCACTTCTCCCTCTTCTTTGTGCCTCTTCTTTGCAGGCCGACAAAAGTCTATGGCCAAATTGAAGTTATGGATCTGGATCGGAGTTGATCTGGAGGTCTCATAGAGCACCGACTCCAACGTACTCCGACTTGTATTGCTGACCCAGAAGCTTCAACAGAGAACCTTTTTCGACTTTCAAGGCATGGACTCGCGCAGGGGCGAAGCCAGGACACTTGGCCAGACCGGGCCGGTACAAAGATGTTTTTTTTTTGAAAATTTTTAACATGAATTTTTTTACACTAAAAATAGGCATTTTTAAAATTTGGGGTGGACTAGGGCCAGGGTGGCCACCCCTAGCTACGTCCTGGACTCGCGAAAAGGGAATGTCCGGATCGACGTGCGATGGGTACTTGAGCATCTTTGGCGACCTAAGTTTCTCTCGGACTCTACGTCGCCAGCCAACAACCTATTAGTGGCAGAAGAAAGAATAAATGGAGGAAGAAAGGGTGAGTGGAAGATTAGAAGAAGATGAAGGAAAGGGTGAAAAGGCTGAAATTCCCATGCGGATCACCACATGTACTGATGTACATAATAAGCAGATACTTATTCATTACCGGTTAAAAAGAGATTTTACTATTTTTAATGGGTTCAAGGGTTTAATTGAGTGAATAAAAGAGTATGGGGCTTAATTGATTTTTTAAAAAAGTACGTTCGAGAACTTATTCGATAATTTCCTCTAAATATATTAGAGAATAACATGTCTAGGTCTAACTTCAGTTTTCAACATAACAATTTTATTAATAAACTTTTTATCAAATAAATAACTTTTGATTTTGCAACCTAAATTACATACTCCCTCCGTCCCTAATAACTTTGCCAAGTTTGACCGGCACGGGGATTAATAAAGTAAAAACTGTGTGGTTGAGGTTTGTGCAGAGGAGAGAGAATTAACTGGAATCACAAATTCTTTACTTAAATGGGAAAGTGGCAAAGTTAATGGGACATCCAAAAAAGGAAAGTTGGCAAAGTTATAAGGGACGGAGGGAGTAATAATCAAAACAAGTAAGGTTGAAATTACTTTTTCGGTTGCATTTAATGAAATGAAATAAATTTTCTATTTTTCATAAATATTTTTATTAATAAAATATATTTTAAGTACAACTTTTTCTCAATTCTACACATTCAACCAATTCAAAAAGTTACGTTCAATGAGAATTTCACTAGTTTAAAGTTTCAACAAATTCAACCAAAGCCAATTCTAACCAATCAACATTTCACCAATTTCTACCAAATAAGAGGCTTGTCATCATCATTATAATATAAAGAGTGCAACCATTCATTTCCGGACTAAATGATAACATTTCTTTCCCTTTCTGTATTAACACGACTGATGCAATTGCTTAGATAAATGAGAGCAATGTCTTTCTGTGCACAAGGTGTACTCAGAGACGTATATAATTTCCATCACATATTTTGGTGAGCTGACTTCCTAATGAGGTTGTATGAATATGTCCTCCCTCCATGGATGAACCTGGGCTTAAACACACACAAGTACAAAAAAGCATGAGTTTCTTTTAAACAAACTCGATATCAGCATGATTTTTTACAAATATGAACATCGATCAATGAATGGGTGGGTGTAAATCCTTAGTTTCACCCCTCGTTTTGTAGTTAATACAATTTATATAAACTAATTCAACCACTGAAGCGTTTATGCATTTCAAGGGTGATGGTTTAGTGCTTTATGACTTTATGAGCTTGTTTGGTCACCAAAAGTGACTTGTTGCCCCCGTTTGGTTTTTGGCAGTTTGGTACCTACACGCTGCTAAATGCAGCGTTTGTAGGTTAAAAAAATCAGTGTTTTGCTGAAAACGCGATTAACCAAACAGGGCCTAACAAGTACTCGACTCGAACCAAACCAAGTCACTTCAGATCGATTCAGTTCTATTCAAACATAACTCGACTCAATCCAAACTCGAATCGAACTCGACTCGAACAGATCCAAATCAAGCTCAATCTATGTACAAACTCAACTCGAAATGCTCACAAACTATTCAATTATGAGTTAGCATTGATTCTTTTAGTTTCATGCATATCGCATTACATAATATATGCATAGCATTGATCCATGCATAAAATTGAACTTATTCTCTACTAAAACTATACTAGAGATTCACATATTGATTAGCGTTTTAAATAATGTTCTAAAAATGTTATGCAAACTTTAACATTCTCAAGCGACGTTCAAGCAGTTTAAGTAGATTTAAGTAGAATTAATTGAATTTTGTTCACCTTAGCTTTGAATAAATCATAGATGGCAAAGAGAGTCCTAATGTCTGGAGACAACTAGCTCAGGTGAAGAATTTAAACATTAAAACGATGTTTTTATATTTAAAAAATTATTTATGATCACACATATGCGTTTAAACGTATACTAAATAAAACTCTTTGTTTAAAAATATATCATTTTTAGAATAAAATCCGAATACAACTCAAACTCAAAATCAACTCGAACTGAAATTCAAGTCGAACCAAGCTATTTACTTCAACTCGACTAAAACTCGAACTCGGTCTTTCTTTATCAAGCACGACTCGATCTAAGCCGAACTCGAGCTCGACTCACTCGTTTAGCACCCCTTAGCACAATAAATACCTTTTTAAAGGGTGTTTGGAATTGATTCTTCTATTTTTTTTTTTAAAACAAAAGTGGAATCAGAATTAGTTTTTCAAAAGCTGGTCTCCCGGCTTCTAAAAAATGCTTCTAGGAGTAATTTTGCGCACTGAGAAGTACTTCTGCACTTTCAGCCAAACAGTTTAATATCTACTTCTGCTCCTTAAAAGATCAAAACAGATTTAAGAAGTAGATTCGAACACCTCTTTACTTTCTGATTTGGCTGAAAACTTGAAACTGATATTACCCAACACTTGTCCTTCAAGAAAATCAAGCCGAATGAGCGAAGTAACCTTAAGAAAGCGGGATCTAGCATTTATTTAAATCTTAAAACGGCCATTAAGCGTAAGATCTAAAAAACATGCTTATAGATAAGATGTTGTGCTAAGTATCTAAATCCACATGGAAGAATATTACACTTTATGTAGCTTGCATTGGTGTCATTTTAATGTGTTCTAAACTAGAAAAGCTGCCAGTTTTGCGGTGAGAAACCGAATTAAATCGAAGTTGAACATAAAGGTGCTTGAAGTACCACTTAGCTTAAATGGGATAGAAACATAAGAGAGGATCTTGAAAACCTCATTGAAGAGACAAAAATCCCAAAAAATCACTGGCAGTTTTCCCTAGACCTAGAAATATCAGCTTGTTCAACTCACTGAAATAATGGCTCGTCTGAAATGAAAACGGAAGAACGGCTGAACTGCTTGAGCAAATGTACAATGGTCATAATGAAAAAGAGATAGCAAAACCAATGAAAAAATATGATGTTAAGCCATAAAGGATATCTTCCAGTTTCACTTATAAATACCACTTTTAAATAGGATATTGATTAATATATGTGTCACATGTTTTTCTGTTAATGCAGATTGCAGAGAGATATCGATATACATATTCATGTAATGGAGTATCTATATGAAATTGCAAGAAACATCTCGAGTTGATCCTTAAAAGTTAGATATTCCATTTACCAAGAGGTGGTCTGAGGGACCAAAATGTAATACTTCAGAATTTGAATTTAATTCTCCTCAAAGACAAAATTGCCCTCAAAATATTACTTTCAACTTTTGAAACACAATATTTGTCACCTTCTTCTACCCAAACTCATTGCACTACACATGAACTTATAAACTAAAGAGAAAAAGGGCAAATAAGCCCTCAAACTATTAATGATTCTGAAATCAGACTCTTGAACTGAAAAGCCCTTGCAAAAACACTTCTCGACCCAATCAGGTAAAAAAGGATCTAATTGCTTTATTTAGATGGGTTGAGGGGAGTATTTGTAATTGTCATAATTGGGCGCCGCGTCTGGATTGCCAAGTGTGAAAATAATGGAAAGGCATACCGAATGTGGTAGCCTAGATGTCATATATATATAATAAGAGTTCTGAGTACATTAGGAAACAAATAAATATGGAAACCTAATTAAAGTATTAATTACACTATCACACCATCTCAAGTTGTGCAGGGGAAACAATGCGCAGATCGTCCCTAAGAAAAATGAAACGCTGCGGAGATAAGCTCTTAGTAAAAATATCCGCTAGCTGGAACTGTGTAGGAACATGACGAACAATCAGATCACCATGGGAAACTCTCTCACGTACAAAATGATAATCAATGCTGATATGCTTACTTCGGGCATGCTGAATAGGGTTAGCTGATAAATAAGAAGTTGAAATATTATCACACATAAGTGTGACTGGTGCACGAACAGGAAACCCCAACTCAAATAAAATGGAGCGTATATGTAAAGTATCCTGAACAGTGTATGAAATGGCCCTATATTCAGTCTCTGTAGAAGAACGAGAAACAGTAGGCTGCTTCTTAGCCTTCCAAGAGACCAAATTAGGACCCAGAAAAACAGCAAAACCAGAGGTGGACCGGTTGCTATCAGGACATTCGGCCCAATCAGCGTCCGAGTAAGCCTGTATGATAGGAGTAGTAGTGCTCGGCCGAAGTAGTAACCCATGCGAAATAGACCCCTGTAGATACCTGAAAATACGCTTAACAGCCAAAGGATGAGGTGTACGTGGAGCATGCATAAATTGGGAAACCAAGTGAACAACAAATGTAATATCAAGTCGAGTCATAGTCAAATACTGTAAAACACCTACCATACTTCTATACTCAGACGGATCTGCTAGGAGATCCCCATCAGTGAGAGAAAGTTTAGTTCGCGTAGCAAGAGGGGTACGAACAGGCTTAAGGGTGTGAAGATGAAATCTAATGAGAAGATCAGACACATATTTCTGCTGAGATAAAAATAAACCAGATGGTACTCGAACAGCTTGAACACCTAGGAAAAAGTGTAACTCCCCCAAATCCTTCATAGCAAAACATCGACCCAGACAGGAAATAAATGTGGAAACAAAGGAAGGGGAATTACCAGTAACTATAATATCATCAACGTATAATAGAAGATATATCACTGCAGAACCATGTCGATAGATAAACAGAGAATTATCATACTTACTGCAGACAAAACCATGCGTCAACAAAAAACTACTAAACCTGTAAAACCAGGCTCTTGGAGCCTGTTTAAGACCTTAAATGGCCTTACCGAGGCGACAAACATGATTAGGAAACTGTGGATGAATAAAACCAGGAGGCTGACGCATATATACTTCTTCAGTCAGATTACCATGTAAAAATGCATATTTAACATCTAACTGACGAATGACCCAATTAAACGATACAACAAGAGATAAAACAATACGAACAGTAGTGGGCTTAACGACAGGACTAAAAGTCTCAGAAAAATCTACACCAGCTTGTTGAGTAAACTTTTGAGCCACCAGACGCGCCTTATACCTTTCAACAGACCCATCTGAACTAAATTTAGTTTTATAAATCCATTTAGACCCGACCACATTTTACGAGGATTAAATGGAACTAAATCCCAAGTATGATTATCAATGGGTGCATTAAACTCCTCCGCCATAGCCTCTCTCCATTTAATATCCCTATTAGCTGTAGAAAAACAAGTAGGCTCACATGCTGAAATATCTGTTTTGAGATTAAAAATAGTTTTTGGTTTAAAGATCTCAGACTTAGCTTTAGTTTGCATCGGGTGACAGTTTGCCGGGGAGGTTATGGGCAGTGATAGTGAAGGTGGTGTATCGGTCTTGGTCGTGGTTGAGGCAGAGTGATGGGATGGAAAATGAGGTGTGCTGGGTGGTGAAAGAGTGGACGAAAAATTCGGAGATGAAGGGGCTGGTGTATGCAGTCGGCTAGGAGAATTAAGGAAGAGGCTGGGTTCGGGCAGTGCCTCGGCCGAGGGTGGTGAAGGATTGGCAGAAGGTGCATTGCCCATCCGAGGTTTGCAGGCACCAGGTGAAGGAGTCGGCCTAGAGATATCTGGGTTGGTATGGGTTGGAATAGAGGAAGGTAAAGTGCTCTCATGTAGCTGGACAGTATTAGACAAAGTGAATTGAGGCAACTTGGCAGTTTGTGAGGAAGAAATCAATTCGGAGTATGGAAAAATATCCTCATAAAAACGAACATTTCTATTGATGTAAATCTTGCTGCTAATAGGATCGAAGCAACGATAACCTTTGTATTCAGGGACATATCCCAAAAAACCACGCAAAACTGATCGTGGAGATAATTTATTGGCAGAGGTGGCAATAAAATTTGGAAAGCAGGCACAACCAAAGACACTCATAAAAGAGAAGTCAGGTGAGTGGTGGAATAATTTTTCAAACGGAGATGAACCATTTAAATTTGGAGTGGGAAGACGATTTATACTATAGGTAACGGTAAACACTGCATCAACCCAAAAAATAGCTGGCATTTTTGCTTCAAGAAGCATAGTGCGAGTTAATTCAAGTAAATGCTTATGTTTACGTTCAGCAATACCATTTTGTTCAGGAGTGTCAGGACAAGATTTCCTAAATAAAATGCCATTGTTGAGAAAAATTTCACGCATACCATGATTATCAAACTCACCCCCTCCATCACTTTGAAAAATTTTAATCTTTGAATTAAATAAGTTCTCCACCATAAATTTAAATTTTTTAAAATGACTCACAACTTCACTTTTACGGCGCATAGGATAAAGCCATGTAAAACGGGAAAAATCATCAATAAATAAAACATAATATTTAAAGCCACTTGCAGACAAAACAGGAGATTGCCAAACATCGGAACGAATTAAAAATAAAGGAGCAGTAGATTTATGCCAAACTTATTGAAAAGGTATTCGTTGTGACTTTCCTAGACGACAAGAAATACAATCATGAGAAAAATGTGAAGTACTAAGAATAGTTCCAGACTTCCTAAGTCTATCTAAAATACGACTGCCACAGTGTCCCAACCGACGATGTCAGACTGGTCCAGGAGCAACATGTGAGGCGAGAGCAACAGGTGAGTAAGAAGAAAGTAATATGGGGTAGACACCACCATTACTGGAAGCTTGAAGAAGCACCTTCCCCGAAATTTTGTCCTTAACACAAACAGAGTTTTTATCAAAAATCACAAAACAATTATTATCGGCACATAAGTTTTGAATGGACATTAAATTATATTTAAGATGTGGAACATGATACACTGATTTTAAATGAAGAGATCGGGGCGGAGTGGCTAGATGCAAGTCACCAACAGTCATAACAGGCAAAGTAGAACCATTCGCAACTGTAATAGAAAGTGGTCCAGAATAAGTAGATTGTGCAGGAGTATAAAACGATGAAACAACTGAATTACAAAAGACTGTACCCGGTTGACCCAAAAAATTGTTGTACTGTTGTCCACGGCCAGAAGAAGGATGGTGCGGGTATGGTGGTCGCTGACCGGACTACTGGTGCTGCTGTCCGTAGGTGTGAGGTGGTTGAGTGTGGGTGGATGGAGCCTGGGCGTAGACCTGTTGCTGTAGCGGATGACGTCCACGGCCACGCCCGCGACCACGTCCTCGGCGACCTCCGCGTCCTCCCCGATAGGACTGTTGCTGCCCGGCAACATTAGCAATGGCCTGAACTCCTCCCGCCGAGGTGTTGGCCGAGAATGCAGGGGCACCTATCGAAGTTTCAAGAGTTTGTTGGTATTGCAACTGAGCCTCTTGATGAACCAGCTTGGTACACAATTTGTCAAAAGTAAGTCCTTCAGGAAAGAGCGTAAGTGGACCAACAAGAGATTCATAACCTGGTCCCAATTTATAAAGGGTATGTTGTAGAAGATCAGAATCAGAAACCGGTGAATTAATTGAATTTAAATTGTCCGCAATAGTCTGAATGGTACAAACATAGTCCTCCATGGACTGATTGGCCTTCTTTCTTGTGTGTGACAATTGGTGTTTTAACTCCATGGAACGAGCAAGACTGGCTGCCATAAACCGGGATTCCAACTTTTGCCAGATTGCAGCAGAATTCTAAAGAGTGTGAACTTCCATCAAAACTTCGCGGGAGAGCGTAGCAAACAACCAGGCACGAATGGTTTGATCCAATTTTAACCAATGATAATATTCAGGATTTATGGAAGGAGCCTGATATAGATCATAGGTATGTAGGGAGGGAGCCGGTAGAGAACCTCAAGAATCCCTAAAACACCATTCGCTACCAGAAAGGACTCAAATTGAGTACGCCAGGGTAAATAATCTTCCACTTTTAGTAATTTTGTAGTAACAATTTGGCTAATTGCTGATCCAAGAGTCATACCTTGCGCCAAAGCAGAAAAAGAAATTGGAATAGCATTATCAGTTTGTCGCCTGCCTATAGGTTCTGCCGTAGGAGGTATGAGCAGACCTGGATGACCGGAGAATGTGGACCCACCGAAAAGCGCACGGCCAGCAGCGGCGTTGCTGGATTCAGCCTGAAAGTCGAGATTGAAGAGAGGTGGTGGCCGGATTGTAGGCTGCGTCGGTGTCCACGTAAAGATGGGCGGTACCCAATGTGTTTCCAGCGGCGAGTCCGAGGCATGATGATGAGAGATGTCGGACTGCAACGGCGCTATTAGGGATTCGCCATGCGAAGCTGCGCTCAAAACCGGCACATCAACCGCCGATGGTGGAGTAGCGGCGGTGCTGGGAGCGGTGAAGGTATCGGCGGCGGAAGCAGTAGGAGAAGACATTGGAAAAAAAATTAGAAACCTAGGGCTCTTGATACTTTGTGAAAATAATGGAAAGGCATACCGAATGTCATATATATAATAATAAGAGTTCTGAGTACATTAGGAAACAAATAAATATGGAAACCTAATTAAAGTATTAATTACACTATTACCAAGTACATATACCTGCAGTATATTTTTCAATATTGAAATACATGTTCTTAGACCTTTTGGTAGGTTTTAATTTGTAATATCAATATTTTCTATTAATATTTTCACCATATACAACGATCAGGTGTGATAAAAAAACGATCAGGATCATCATGTTCATTGATTCAGTATTAATTACTAATCGGTGATG
Source organism: Cuscuta epithymum (assembly GCA_945859915.1). Taxonomy (NCBI): domain Eukaryota; kingdom Viridiplantae; phylum Streptophyta; class Magnoliopsida; order Solanales; family Convolvulaceae; genus Cuscuta; species Cuscuta epithymum. The sequence goes on along the minus strand of CAMAPF010000129.1, from coordinate 2,260,102 downwards.
TAAGAATGGTTGTGAACCACAAATTCTTTGTCAGAAAGGGTTCACAAAGATCGGGATGTGTGCCCGGTCAAAACCGGAGTTTTTATTGGGATGGAGGGAGTATAATATTTACAATTATGTCTGTGTTCCTTTTCTATAAAAAGTCAATGAAACCTTCAATTCCTAAGTGATTAAAGTCAATATTTATTCTCATTTTTACGGAAAGACGTTTTTTATATTAAAAGTTATCTCTGTCAGAGAGGGAATGAGTGCAAACCTTGAGATTGATCTTGGTGTTTATTCCCTTGTCATTCTCTGCATTCATGAATGTTGATAAGAAAAATGCTTGTGCGTGAGACAGACGAATGTACAAAAAGTGTACACATTTTTGTGTACACCAAGCACTACCGCTGTTGATAAAGCCATGAACATATTTTCAAGTTAATTATAAAATAGAAATGACTATATAGAGGGTTTAATGTGGGGAGAATTCCTTAAGTAGGAATAAAAGCTAATAAATTTCTATTTGATGTGAATTCCTAAAATATTAAATTTTTATAATTTTATCTAATACATAATTAAATATAACTACAATCAATGTTGTGTTTGGCAAACGTGAAAGTCAAATTGTTACAATTATTAAAGAGTAGGTAGTAAAAGGAAAAAAGAATTCAACTTAAGGTATAACAAAAAAATGATTGCAAGTGTATTTATGTGTGTTGTTTGATTGACACATTAGAGTTAAATGAGGTGGCGGGTACCACCTAGAGTAGATTTATAGAACACCATATGACTCCCTTATGGAGTCATATGAGGTATTGTGGAACCACAATCACCATTCATTTATTTTGTGGAGTCCTCCACTAAATAAATGAATGGTGATGATGTTGCCACAATACCCCATATGACTCCATAAGGAAGTCATATGAGGCTCGTTAAAATTTTTGGTACCACCTAGCCATATAGTTAAGGAACTAGGCAAAGAACAATGTTTAAGAAAATACGGATGAAGTTAAGGCAGTGGTGGCCAAGAGCGGACGGCTAAAGTAAAACTAACAACGTTGGAGTTGGGTGGGTAATATGCCCGAAAAAAGCCAATTTGGGGTTATTTTGCTCCTAAAGGTATTGAAGTGTCCAAGTAGTTCCTTGGCTCAAACCTTAGTGGTTAATATGTTCCTTCTCCCTTCAATAACTGCATTTCACTTGGTTGATACAGGCAAAAAGAAGAAATTACTTTGTACCAGACTACCAGGTACTTCGGTCTCCTAGTGTACTGGCATTTTAGGGATCCAACATTCAGAACTTTTCTCTTAATTATTACCACATCTGTCCCATTTTATGTGTCATTCTTGGTTTTGGAACAATTTTTAATAAAGTGGTTGAAAAGGTAAAAGTTGTGGTTGAGATTTTTAAAGTGAAATGATGTGGACCACATATTTCTTTCTAAATAGAAAAATGTGACATTTATTTTGGTACAATCCAAAAAGGAAAGTAAAACATGTAAAATGAGACGGTGGGAGTACTTAAATAAAAACGATGAACAAAAATATGGTTTAAATTACAAGAATATATCATCATGACCGACGGCTCCTATATCATACATCCGGCATCCGGGTGTATGTACATTCGGCCCAACTAAGGAAGATAGTCCAATAACTAATACATGTCAATTGTTTTCGGTGGCATTTTTGTGATTTAAGCGAAAAATCACGATTTCCGCTACTTGAGCAATAATGTACTTTTAGTGAGCATCTGACTTATTTAATTGAGTATTAGGCGGCTAACAATGAGTGTCACAATCTCTGCTTCATATCTTCTAATTCTTTTTCTTTTTTTATTTTTTCTTTTATAAAAACTTATTAAATTATATTTATAATTCACTCCTATTAATTTCAATATGCGAGTCTAAAGTAATATAATACTTTTGAAATAGGCATTGATATGACATTTTAATAATGAGCATAACTTTAGTACCAAATGAGCATACATAACTTACAAAGTGCACATTGATATGAAAATCGTAAAGTTTTTTAGTTGAATATCATGACATTTTAATGAGCATCAAATATCCATTATTGAGATGAAAATCACGATATCCGGTGAATGAGCATTAATGAACTTTTAATGAACATCAGGTATGTTATGTTGAGTATTAGGAGTCAAATATTCAAAATCATGATCTCGCTTCGTAACTTCTAATTCACTTTCTTTTTGTTTTTTTTTCTTTATAAAAACTTATTAAAATATATTCATAACCAACTCTTACGAATTTCAATATGTGAATCTAATGTAAAATAGTACTTTTAAAAAATGCATTGATATGACATTTAGAGAATGAACATAAGATCACTACCAGTTGAGCATACATAACTTACAAAATGCACTTTGATATGAAAATCAAAATCGTAAGGTTTTTTAGTTGAACATTACGATATTTTCATTGAACATCAAACCTTCTCTATTGAGATCGATGGAAATCACGATTTCTGTTAAATGAGCATTAATGAATTTATATTGAGCTTGGGACCTATACAAATGAGCAAGTGTAACTTATTAGCATTGATATGAAAATTGTAAGTTTTGTTCGTTGAGCATCAAGACATTTTCAGTGAGCATCAACCCTTTGTTATTGAATATTAGAATCATGCGATTGAGTATCATAATTTGTCTTCTCGTGTCTATAATAAACTTCTATGTGAATCTAAAATGGACATTTAGTACTCATCATAAACACATTTATAAACACTATAGTCATTTCCAATACTCTGTATAACATAAAATTTATGTTAATACTTATCAAGCTGAAATTTTTTACCCAGAATAGTAAAATATAATATTAAAAATACATGTTCAAGGTTCTCTTGGGATTTGACTATTTGAGAACTGAGGCCACATCATCATGCACGATTCTCCACCTATCAACTCCATCAAGCAACAGACAAATCGACAACCCCTTCACCAACACCCAGGTCTCCACCAAACGAGCAACAACAATCGAACTGCACCTCCTGCGTCAATTCTCTTGACCGCAATAGTAAGCACAACAGCGAAGAACGAACTGCTTCTTTACTTGGAGTTGTAAACACATTAGGTTGAAAGGCTTAAAGTTGATTAATATTACATAAAGACCGGGTGTACATGTACACCCGGATGTATGATATAAATTGCGTTTGACCGATATAATGTAAATTAAGATATTGTTGTGGTCATTAAAATTACTATTATTGTTACCGGAGTATAACAGAAAAACGTTTTGATCCATCACATTTATTTTAAACGTATATTTGCCATTATTTTATAGATTTCTCATGCGTAATAATTACAAAAATATGTGAGGTGGTGACAATTAAAATAGTGTATATATTTTGTTGAAGACTTCAAGTAATATAATACTCACTATTAATATGTTAATATGATCAATTAAAATTCATTGTGCATATTTTCCACCGCGTCCTATATTTTTACACTTATATTTTAAGCTTGTATCCACTAATAATGTTTTCATTTGGACAGAATTTTCATTTTCAGATACATTCTTATTTGTTCAAGTTTCATTGCACTATTCTATTTTAGCATGATCTCATACGGTTATGTATGATGTGAGAGAAACAATATTAGGTCATACCAATGTTAGTTGTAGGCCACATATATGGCTAAATGCCATATGTGATAGTATATAATAACAGAGTTCCTACTTACATAAGAATTGTGTACACCAAATAACTCTACATAAATACATTATTATACCAACTCGAGTTGTGCTAAAGAAACCATGCGCAGATTCTCCCGCAGAAAATGAGATATTTGCAAGTTGAAGTTGAGTAGGAACCTAACGAACAATCAGATTTCTATGAGGCACCATTTTCTCATTCAAAATGATAGTCAATGTTAATATATTTAACGTGAGCATGTTGAATATGATTAGATGAGAGATAAAAGAGACGGAAACATCATATGAGCTGTAAAAAATATGTGAATATCAAGGTGCTGACACAATATTCAGTTTCAGTAGAGGAGCAAATGGCATTAGGTTGCTTTTTAGAACGTAGAGACACCAAATTAGGAACAAGAAAAAACAACATATCCATAAGTAGAACGACTATCAGAACAATCAGCCCAATCTGCATCCAAATAGGCAAGAATAATAGGATGTCCTCGAGCTTACTATAAGAATAAACCACGAGTAGAAGTGCCTTGCCAACACCTGAACTGCTGAACATATGCTTACTATATGTTATTTCGTTTCAAGCGTTTTATATATCATTGGAAAGGTCTTTCTGAGTTCTAAAACTTGTATTGAGACTTTACTTGCAATATATTAAAGAATAGGTACGTATTAATCTGAAATTCATAAACATTCTCGAGTTCACTCCAAATTCATGTAGTATTTGATTAGTCATATCTTGTTGTATTTGATTATGTATTAAGTGTCTTATAACTCACAAGGAGGAGGTCACAAATTTGAATCATATCTCAGTTCAATAATGTTGGTCTTAACATAGAACAGATACTATAATAGTAGGTTAGGAAACTTTGTAAAAAAAATAGTGTTACAACACCACTTTGAAGACATTCAAGATATAAATAGAAAATAGCTACATTTTTTTAATTTGGAATTGTATGTACTACTTTATTTGTCATATTTTTCTCTAGGTCAATGTTCTTTAAATCATTTTCATTTTTTGTTAAGAAACTAAGATAACTTTTTTTGACAAATAAAATAGGATAACTTGAATTAGTTTATATTTTTCCACTGGCCTTAAGTTTCTAACAACCTATTATATATGCACCATAAAAAAACTTAGTATATGTGCTTTTAAAAAATCACACATGATGCAAAAAAACGGATATGACTGTTTCAAGTTCTTTGAAAATGCTCATTTTTATGGAAGAGAAAATGCTCATTTTTTAAACACAGAATTGATAAAAGAAAATAATCTGCGTAGTAACACGAAATTATTTTGATACCTGATTTCTTTGATACTTTTTGTCTCTCATTAAAGCTGTGTTTTAAAAATTGGCAACTATTGGATTCACAACTTCAGATTTAAAATACATACTTCGTCAAATTTTGTATTTAATTAATTACTTGATCTTATACCTCCAAATTCCAATGATGGGGCCGGGTTAAGTTTTTTCATTTTGAATGTATTTCATTTTCTTTTCTTGTGTACTGTAACTCATTTGCATCGTTAATCTGAGCATTTGGTTATCAATTTTTTTGTCAAATCAAAATTTCTTAAGGATTTCAAAACAATTTTATACCAAGATGTGAATTTAACTCACTCACTCACACATATAACCCCACAAATCACAATAAAGTTGGTGTGTTAATGAAAATTACTTGAAATGTGTGTATTTCAAAAATACAATTACCTTTGCACAAAATCAAGAAAAAAGTATTTACAAATGAAATATGTAGATTTTGGTAACAGTTAAAACACAATTGATGATTTAAAAATGATGTAATTTAGGCATTTTAGGGGTGGCCATTGACCCCCTATATAAGCTGACCTCAAACATTTGAGCCTTTGAGGGGGTCATATTCATTTTTGGGAGAACATCAACTAAAGAAATACGAACATCTTTCTCCTTTATTATGCACTTATATGTCCTTGCATTTTTTAATTAGAATTCACAAGATTTCTAAATTTTTGAAAACCTCTCTATGCATAATAACATTATGGTCTTGGTAGAACTCACCCTTCTCTAGATAAAAATACTACTCAGTTATAGGTTATGCCACTTATGCGATTATTATTGTTAGAATTTTGGGCTCATCAAGCAATACGGTTGGCCCAATACCGCCTACGAGCTTATGAGCTCATCACTAGGGGGGCAAAGAGGATAACCCAAGCATCATGGAAGGAAGCCGAACGGCTCTAAGTCCGAGCGACAAGGTAACCCCAGAAGGGGATGGGCTCCGAACCCCCCAGGGACCGTCAGTAGTAGGGAAGAACGACCCATCATAGGGCGAGCGGCACAAACCACAGACTCAACCGGGTGGTAGGGCGCTAAATAGGAATGAGCGTCCTCTTGCCTCAGGCAAACATGTGGATATCTAATGGTTTATTCCAAGCGGTGGTGGGAACCCATGATTTTTGGGGAAGGGTATTTAATGCAAGACACATCGAATCCATGGCATTAAATGCGAGTGATGGGCCAACAAGTGGATGACGAGACATTCCTGCCTACCAAGAGGCAACACATCATCATTACTCATACCGACTAAGTATTATAAATATTCTCGTAGTTATTACGACAAAGGGGTAGGTAAAATATCATCAACTAGCATTTAGTCTCTCCTATTGTTATCCAATATTGTACCGTTCAATAGTATTGTAAAGTCTTGTAATAAAATAGACCAGATACATCTCAACATTGTGATTCACACACCTCTATTCTTCTATATCTGAATCAGCCACCCATCGGAGGTATCGTGTTGGACTTCCGGTTATGGGAATAAACCTCAAAGTATATATGTTTATGGTTATGATAGTTGGATGGTAATTAATAATAAACTTGTCTTGTTAAAAAAGGTTTTTGATATAAATATTAGTGAAATAAAATTTATTTACAAAAATATGACTGAAAGTTACTACATTATAATGTCATGATCACTTAAATGTAAAAATTAAATATAAGTTACTCTGACTAAAGTTACTACTATAGTCAGTACATTTAAGAGGACATACTTTTATAGGTGACAACTCCGGTACCCTTTTAAAAATTGGGGTACCGTACCTACCATGCATTTGATTGGTCCAAACCATTCTATTCCTTTTAATTTAGATTTAATTAATTCAACTGCATCATTCCTATTGGTCCATGTGGACGAAGTTATGGTATTTTAAGGGTACCATAGAATCTACCACTTTTATAAGCAATCTGTACTTTTGTCATAAATACATAATTATTTCAAAAAATAGCTTAGATTACCCGGTCTAAGGTCTCAAAGATTAATTATATACCTTGCATTTTCTAACGTTTTTTACACAAATTATCAAACTAATGTGCAATTGTGCATTTCAATATCATATCATTATAAATAAATATGGATATCATTTGACAGTTCATTCAAATGAATCCAGCTTGTTATATTACTTGATACTCCGTATTATTTATTATCAGTTAGATAGTCAGTCCTAGATACTCCGTACATAGTATCCAAACATATAATATCCAAGTATTTACAAAGCATGTCTCTCACGTTGTTGGAATAATTGGACACCGTATGGGATAGGTGAGACAAGCTGGACTTGAGGCTCGTGACAAGATGCTCTACATTTCCTTCTTTATGCATAATAGCTCAAAATTATTGTAGCATGCGAGTACTAGTAGTTAATATAAGAAGCATATTCATTATTAGCCCTTTGCAGTTGCACTAATCCTAACATATCTTTGTGCTTTAAGAAGTTAGGTTTTCACATGAACACGTTGAAACTAGAGTAGCCATACCACTGCTGCACTACATTTCCACCCCAAATGACCGTATTAATGGGGCCTATATGTAACCCCAAATGCTCATCATCTATGTCTGATAGAGTTATGAACCATACCAATATTCTTGAGAGAAGCTAGAGCTATTGATGAGAGAGAGAGCAGTAAGGATTTGCATTGCTTTGGAATGATAGTAAGTATTCAAACACTTTAGATCAATCCCATTATAGGATATTTATAGCTATAATGATTAGACTATGACTAATAGGTGGTCTAAACATGGTTGTAGCCTGTTTGTAAGGGAAACACGTGCCCACTGATTGTGGCCTGTGGGCAATGCATGTCCTTAAAGCCGAGGAGTGTACACGATGAATCAGAAGACGGAGTGTGTCCTCACTCTGCGTAGTGTAGAAATGTGGTCAAAATCGTCAAAAGCATGTGTCTAAAGCAGAGCCAGAGGCTCATCTTCCGCCTTCGGCAGCCAGGGCAGAGGATGTGAAATGTTTGTCCTGAGGCTGGGTTTTCTTCTGCTGGTTCATATCCTAAATGTCACATTACCACGGTTCTGTAGTACAAGGATGATTGCTACTACAAGTGTAGAACTATTAGTATTATGCTAAAATATGATATATATGGCTGGCAATCAAATGGGACGTGCCATCATATGCAAATGAGACCTAATTTGGACCAAATCGTGCTCAATAGGGTCATGTTAAACTTAAAAGGCAATATACTTGATTGACCAACAAGCAAAGTTGTCATGGCGCATGGCGACAGTCATGGCGCACAGGCCTTTTCCCATGGCGATGGTGCAAATATGGCGTCGCCACGTGACAAAAAAAAACTAAAAAACGAATTATAGACACTATAATTGTATCACCTAACCACCAAAACATGATCAAACAAGTTGAATAACAACATTCTAACCAAAACATGTGAAGTTAAATATCCTATGTAGGATTGAAAGTCGAACTAAGGATCGTAAATCGTAGGATCGTAACTCGGATAGTAATATCCTGTGTGTGTATACTCCTATAACATATGTGTATGTATATAATTAAATATTAATTATAATTCATACATAATACCAAATATTTTAGGTACTTAATAACTTAAAATAATCTATTAATAATAAAATAGCTTATGTAATTCGTACATAATACCAAATATTATTTAACAAGTAACGTAGCATGCCAAATTCCAAAATTTTAATTATTCTCAATTCATATACTCCGTACTTCATAAAGTGAATATACTTCAATTATAAGTTCAAGTGTTAGTGTTAAACAAAAATACCAAGTTCTGTTAAAAAAAATACCAAGTAACCAAAGTAACTTAAACAAACTTTAGGAGTAACCGTGTTAAATCGTCTTTTGGACTGCTGAGCAAATTAAATAAAGAAAAAAAATAAATCTGGAATGCTTAATCGTCGTTTGGACTTTGGAGCAATAAACGCGCCATTGGGAAACACAGAGTCGCCAACCTGCGTCGCTTGGGAGAAGGGAGTCAGTCATCTACCGTCTGTTGGACTGCTGGAGCGCCGTTCGCTGGAGGAAACGGGCGAACTACGACCGGAAACCACCGCACCAAAGTCTCTTCGCAGAGAGAGTAGCCATGGGGATGGCGCTCAAATGGCAATGGCGCCCAAATAGCGTCGCCACTTGTAATTCATCGCCACAACCTATTTTCATGGCGCAGGGGGGTAAGCACGCCTCATGGCGCATGGCACACGCGCCATCGACAACCATGCCAACAAGGAAACCCATGTAGCTTAAAATGTGAAAAGCTGTTGTAATCAAAAGAGGGACACCTATTTGTGCTTTCACTGCAGCGAGTACAATTTGTATATAATAAAGTCTTTTGTGGACATTTCTAGCTCATCAAAGCTCCCAAAAGAACTCTGATAAAAAGTATAGAACCAATTAACCAATGAGCTAGTTAAATCAATCAAATGATTCCATACTTCGATATGATTTACCCATGTGATCGTTCATCTTGAGGAGTCGGTATGAATCATATATTTAAGAAGGTTGTAAACATAATATCAGTATATGACCAGCCATAGCCCATACTATTACAAAGCACATGTGGGCTATAGAGTTCTACTTCGAAAAGTTAAAAACTTAAAACCCATATAAGAGTGAAAAACAATTCTCAAATCCTTATTGAAGATTCATTCTTAAGGATTCATTGACTTGTTACAGAACTATTGAGGTTATTTCTTCTAACATTGTTTTCATGAACTTTTTTTTCTTGACAACTTTCATCAACTATCTATATTGAGCAAGAACTTCAGCTGGCCTTACCAAACCGATCTCGAAAATCAGTTCAACAGAAATTACTGTCATTGTTCGGTAGCCATTAGTTCCACATGTTTTACTCTATTCCTTACAAACATTCAAATAAAAAATGCAATTCCAGGAATGGATCTTAAGACTCATTAGGGGAAATTCCTAAACTTCCCGTAAATACAAAACGAAAGGGTTCATATTCTTCCATTCAAATTTGGCTATAAAAGCAAAAAAGAAACTCAAAAACAACAGTCACAGTCAAATGGACAAAGACGAGTTCCTCCAGCGTCAGCTTTGTTGATACCCAATTCCTCTTCCGTATAAATAGTGAAACCATCGCCAGTCCTCTTTTTTGGCCTTGACCCGGATACCAGCCTGTTATCATCGAATGATTTTTTGTCCTTTTTCTTAATCATAGGCTTTTTAGGCTTTCCGTGCGCGTCTCCCGCTTCGGCGGCTGTCTCGGGTGTCTTCCTCTTCCTTCCGGCAAATATCTCATCGATTTCGTTGCTGCGCTTTAGCTTTTTCGATGTCGAAGATGATGAACTCAAAGTCTTCTCCTTCACAAGATTCTCCACATCTGAAGATTTTGAATCCTTAGGTTTGTTCTTTTTAGGCATTTTCCAACTAAAACTTCCGTCAAGCGAAGATGGAATCACCATTCCGAACAATCCTTTGGTGGCAAATGTTTTAGCTTGTCAGATGGGCCAATTTTTTGCCAAAACAAGTACGAGTAAGTTTAATTTGTCCCAGACCAGAACAGACCAGATCACACTAGACCAGACCTGGATAGTTATAAAAATACAAAGAAATCAGATCAGACCAGACCAAACCAGCAAATTACAGTCCAAGTAAAAACATCCTAAGAGAAATTATATACGGATGTACTCTCTTTTTTTATTAAATATGGTCACTTAATTAAATAATAATAAATAAAAATATCTCTATTATGTAAACTATATGAATACTCTCTTTGGGTAAAATGAACTATATGTAAATCTGGTACTCACAAAGGGGTCGGGGATGCCTCACGACCATGGGGTAATTAAATGAATTGTGTTTAACAAGGCATATCTACTGTATTTAGATTCTCAGTACACATTTATTGGGCATTGTGAATTGTCTATTCGAATTAAAAGGCAGTTCATGCTATTGACCATGGGGTAATTTATCGTAGATATTCTGAGCAGCTCAAATTTTTAGTATAAATAAGAGCAATTTGATCGGTCAGGCATCCAGAGCACCACACATCATAGCTTTGGCATTCAAAATGGGAGTTGTATAGTTCTTCGAAGTTTGTCTGCGTTATAGGGGAGGGGATAAACCAGAAGTTATTTTCAATGATAAACAGGTATACCATGCATGTGTTTAAAACTCTATTCAAAAATTATGCAAATAGAATTTCATGTGATTTTTGCAGGGTTCTTCCATGATCAACAATCACCAAAATTGGCAGGAGGGGTGAGGCACTAGAAGTTGTTTAAAATGATGAAGATGTATGTTATATGCTTTAAACTCTTGAAAATTATGCAAATAGAATTTCAAGTGTGTTTTTAGTAATGCTTATCTAAGGTTGTCTATTTTGATCTATTGTCAAAACAGTTTGATAAACAAAGGTGTCATTGGAAAGATTATGGGAGTGTTTCTCAAACACATAGAACCAATGGAAATAAAAAGATTAAGGTAACTATGATAGGTAAAGCTAAGACCATTTTGGTATATAGTTATATATACTCTAGAGTTTAAATACTGCAAACTTTGAGTGAAGCGGATAGGGCATGTTTTTAAAAATAGGATTACTGTTCAGTTAACATTCAGATTACTTGATACAAAAAATAGGAAGATTCGGATCAAATGTTGGACAGTTAACAATTTATTTTAAAAACAACCTGCCAATAGTATTTAAAATCCAAAGGCAAGACTCAAAGTTTAGATATTAAGCATTACATAATATATTAAGTTATGAACAGAGTACATTAAGACCAAGTCAATCAAACTAATAAATTAAAAATCTAAAAGATAAGTACAATTTGGACTTTGGAGTACCTGGAGGCCGGCTGGAGTCCTGGAGGGAGGCAAAGGCGGACTGCCTGAGTCCAGATAAGAAGCAGGGACGGCGGAAGACGCAGGTGGGCGGGCGGCGGCGCGGCTGGTGTTCAATTCTCCGCAGGTTCAAGCTTCCATTTTCCCTATTTGCACATCGATCGCTCCTTCAACGCTCAATGCTCCGCGTAAGTCAGAAGGCCGAGAAGTGGAGAACGATCAGAAGACCAGGTTTGTTTATTGGGCTGTGGGTTGGGCGCCTGGGCTGGGAATTAAATCTCGGGCTGGGCTGAGAAATTATTTTGGGATGGGCTGACAATATAACATATACCTATACTGCTTATAAAACAAATTGGGCTGGGCTGAAGCCCACTCCTGCCCTGACAGTGGTCCGTCCCTTATTTTTGACACTCTTCTGCAGTTTGTTTTTAGTTATTCACAATGAGTTTCGCTTTAATTTTTTCTTCGAGCCTTTGACAGTGAATTAAAACCTAAGAGCTTCATGTTTTTTTTGTTTAGTTGTTGAACTAAAGTTATGCAATCTTTTTCTTATTTTTTTCTTTATAAAAATTCTTTAAATTATATCTATAACCAATTCCTATAAATTTCAATATGCGAATCTAATGTAATATGGTACTTTTGGAATATGCATTGTTATGATATTTTTAAAAATGGGCATAATAGAAGTACCAATTGAGCGCACAAATTTACAAAATGAGCATTAATATGAAAGTCATAAGTTTTTTAGTTGAGTATTAAGACATTTTTATTGAGCATCAAACATGCTCTATTAAGTTTTAAAAAAAATCAATTGAGTATCATGGCCTGTTCTCCCGTATCTATAATCAACTCCTACGTAAACTTAATGTAATACAGTGCTTTTGGAATATGCATTGACGTAACATTTTAAAATAAGCATAACATCAGTATCAAATGAGCATACATAATTTACCATATGAGAAACGATATCAAAATTATAAGCTTGGTTAGTTGAGCATCAAGACATTTTCAATGAACATCAAATCTCATCAATTGATTATCAGAAACATGCAATTGAATATCATGACTTTTGCTCAAGTGCATATAGTTTAACTCTTCTATGAATCCAATAATATAGTTTTGAAATGAGCATAAACCAGTACGAGATGAACACAAGTAACTTACAAAATGAGCATCGAAAAATTTAAAAGCTCGTTTGAATTCTCTAATATGCATAAATATGACATTTTAAAATGAGCATTACACCAACATCAATTGGGCACACATAACTTACGAAATAAGCATGCATCGATAATTCAAAAAATTCATTAAAAATCTTTGGCATGCTCAAATATTATATGAGCACACATAACTTTCGGAATGAACATTGAAAAAATTAAAATGAGCATGACACCAGTAGACATGAATATGATATTTTTAAATGAGTATTACGTCATCAATATCGATTATCGTATGAGTATATATTATTTACAAAATAAGCATAAAAAATTCAAAAATATTTAATATGCGTAAGTATTACTCCCTCCGGTCCTTATTAAAGTTCCCAGTTTGACTTCACACAGATTAAGAAAATAAATTTGACTTTACTGTAGAATGCACTGTTTGGACACTGTTTGGCACTATTTTGTTTCCTAAAATGGAAGTGTGAACTTAAATAAGGGACATCCTGAAAAGAAAAGTGAGAACTTTAATAAGGACCAGAGGGAGTATATTTTGTAATATAATCATATGAGTATATAAAACTACGTGTAACACAATGAAAAGAGCCCCACCACAAATGATTTGCACCGATCAACAAAAAGCATTGAATTTAAAAATGACAATTAATCTGCAGAATCCCAACTCGCACTAACTAGCGTAAGCCAACTACCAGACTCTTGTTTAAAAACAAAATCGGTGAGCACGGATTTGGTTAACCAAATAATCAGACATGGGGAATACAATCGCTCTATCAGACACTGCATCCAGTAAGATGCCTCGGTCGTCTTCTCCATCCTCTCTAACTCAGATCTCTGCAGCAAGATGTCCGAACCTTCAACCTTGATTTAACAAAATATTACAAAAATATCCGGCTGTACCAAGCGGTCCAAGCACACCGTACAGCCAGTTGTACGGTATATATTACCGTAAGGAATAAGGAATGTATTACATTATTTATTACTTCTCATAATATTTTAATAAAATCATAATATGATAATTATATCTTCTATCTATGTACACTTTCGTTTTCGATGTTCATGCTTTAGATTTTATTATTTTCTTATAAGTATTAATATTATAAATATTAATATTGTCATTTAGTGTTTTACCTTAAATGTTGATTTTAATATGCTGATTTATGAAAAAAATTATATTTAAAATATATATTATTAATATAATAAAGATCAAATATATGAAAAAGATATCTACAATGATCATCTACATTAACTTTGGCCAATACAGCCAGAAAAGAAACTTCAATCCCACTTTTTCTTATTATTACATAATTCAGCGGGCGAAATAAAAAATTCATATGCTTAGTGAAAAAATTAGATGATAAGCCTAATAAGGTAAAAAATGGGGCCACCAAAGGGCTCTTAGTGTTCAAAAATTCACCACCTCCTCAAGTGTCTGGTTCTTAATCTAATATTTCAGATCATAACAAAGCACTTCTTGATATTATATTTGAAAAACAAACGGTATTGTATTATTGTTAAACCATCCAAATTTAAAAAATGTGTGTCAATATTTACCTTTTATATTTGATCTTCAATTATTTTAATGTTGTTTAATTCTCTTTGACGTCCGGGACAAGAAATTCAATAGTATATTTCAACGTTGTGATGCACATAAATGTGTATAAAAAATGATGGTTGTGTTGATATTAAAATACCAAGTGACATTTTGCTCCAAAGTGATGAAGACGTTATTGCCACAATCGTGCGCAGTACGTATCCTGATTTTGAGGCTATGTCGACTGACCCCTCATTCCTAAAAGAACTTGATATTTTGGCCTCAACACTTGATGTTGTTCACTCAATTAATGAGTACATGACTGCATTGAATGTCACAGAGGAGTCCAGGACATATTTGAGTTCTGATTGCATGTGCAAATCATACTCAAATTCTGATTTTTTGGCTGATTTGCACACCGGAATTCTTGAATAAGATGTGTGCATCCGGTGTTCCAAATCATGAGTTTACTCTAAAGGTTGGTACTCCGATTATGCTTCTTAGTTCTTAGGAACATTGATCATTTTATGGGATTATGCAATGGCACGAGGTTGATTATTACAAGGTTTGGAAATCATGTTCTCGGAGCAACTTCAGATGCAAGAATATCACTCAAGTTCCAAAGAAGACAATTTCCCATCATGACGTCTACGCGATGAGAATAAACAAGAGTCAGGGTCAATCTCTAATGCATGTTGGACTTTTACTGAAAACCAGTCTTCACTCATGGTCAACTTTACGTTGCAGCGTCAAGAGTTACAAATCGCAAAGGCTTGAAAATATTGATTTGTGATGAGGGTGGCAAACAACCATACTACTAATGTTGTTTACAAAGAGGTCTTTCAGAATTTGTAGTATCACTTTATGTTGCAGCTTCTACAGTTTTACTTACCACTTCGTACTTTGAAATGTTATATATGTTTTTATTGGGTACATTTGCCTTTGCCCAAAAAATATTACGTTGGCCCGTCTTCATCTCTGTCTCAATCTCTCTTTAACTACGAACATTTAATATGTTACTTACCGCTTTATTTTGTGTCCAGTTCTTTTTGCCTTTTAATGATAAACTTCTTAATCACAAATTGGTAAATATTCATCCGCGCATCGCGCGGGTGAGAATCTAGTTTTTTGTCAAAACAGGTACGAGTAAGTTTAATTTGTCCCAGACCAGAACAGACCAGATCAGATCAGACCAGACCTGGATAGTTATAAAAATACAAAGAAATCAGATCAAACCAGACCAAACCAGCAAATTACAGTCCAAGTAAAAACATCCTAAGAGAAATTATATACGGATGTACTCTCTTTTTTTTATTAAATATGGTCACTTAATTAAATAATAATAAATAAAAATATCTCTATTAGGTAAACTATATGTATACTCTCTTTGGGTAAAATGAACTATATGTAAATTTGGTACTCACAAAGGGGTCGGGGATGCCTCACGAACGGGGTGTCATCCATTTTTTGTATGCGTATTGGGACATCATTTTCTCGTGACAACTTTACATAGGAGTCATTGTCAAGCCTTGAAAAGCTAATACTTCGGCAGTACTCAATATCATAGAGCTTATCAAGCTTACAAGCCAATTTTTTCACCAAACACGTAACTTTTGATTCCGCGCGTTGAATTCTGTAATAATTAAAAAAATATGGTTGAAGTTGCTTTTCTGACTGTGTTGGCTAAAATTGTTATAGAGAATCATTTTAGCTATTCATATATTTTTTCTTTATTTTATTAGAATAATATAATTTAAATATAATTTTTTCAAAAATCAGCAAAATCAGTCAATACAGCACTTCAGCTAAAAGATCATAAATTTCAACAAAATCAGCTAATACAACCGATTTGAATATTACCAAACGAGCTCATAGTATGTTGGACACTTATTGTGGCTATACTCACCTAGTCAGCTACAACTTTCCCTTGTTCCAAAACGTTTAATCCCAAATTCCAAAGACCCCTCACACTCCGGCCCGACAAAGCATATGGGAGTTGTAAGTCATGATAATTCAGTTAAACACAGAAGTTAAACCAGTGCCCCTTGCGTACAAGGAGCCCTACATTGAAAGGTTACTCACACACTGCTTTATAGTAGGGGGACTCGATCATGAGTCACTTGTTCCAAATTTCATCCCTGTGACTACTTGAACTACCCATACAGGCGCTACATCTTTCCGAACTTTTTTAAAGCGAAAAGTGTCCAAAAGCGATGACCCTGGGCTTTGCTTCAAAGCGAAAGCGCTAAGCGAAGCTTTCTCACAAAAAGTGATGCTTAAAAAAATTAAAGAAAATATATAACGTATACTTGTGTAAAAAATGCACAAGTAGTCATAAATGTAATTAACTATCTTAACTGTCTTAAGCCAAAGTAAATAACAGGACTTATCCCTTAACATCACAAAGATGAGGATATGGCTAGACAAATATAAGGTCACACACATGGCAGAATATTGAGTATTTTTACAGGGGAATATGATCAGAACAATGAACTAGAATGAACTAATAACTAATGGCAGACTAAAATACAATTTCTTGTAAACTGGAAATAATTAACAACATCACACACATGGCAGAACTGCAATTGAAGTATTAAACTTGACCAGTTGACCCAATTCTAGTTTACAAGACAGCTCCAGAATCGTTAAAAAAAAAACAGCTCCAGAATGGGCAGAAAGGGGAAGAATGGAAGATGATTAGAAGCATGAACTAATGACTAATAGGCTAATAGCAGACTAAGAGAAATACCTCAGATCGACAGAAAGGAGAAGTGGAGCAATTGGAAGAAGAAAGGATAATAACTCAGGTCCTCAGTGGCTCAACAGATTGGCAACCTCTCCTGGTTGTTGCGGTTCTGAAGAAGAAGACCAAGAGTCTTCGAACGAAGGAATGGGAAGTTGGGAACTATCATAACCCTAGGTAAACTAAAACTTTAAAAAAAACTTGGTCAGCTTTGACCCGTCGCTTTTCGTGAGACGCGAAGAAAAGCGAAACTTTTTGCGCAGCGGCGCTTCAGGGAAAGGCGGAAGAAAGCGAAGCTTTCTCACAGGGGTTCACTTCTGTAAAGCTTAGCGATAGACCATCGCTCACCTACGCTTCTCGCTTTTTAACGCTTTATTTCGCTTTTAATCAGTTTGCATCTTTCCCATTAACATTTGTGTGATCAAAAGAAGAGATCAAGAAAATATTCACTTTGGCATGTATGGCATTCAAAGAGTTGTGTTCAACATACAAGATCAAGTGAGGGCCTTTGAGAGAGAGTTTTGCTGCAACCAAGCATTTCCAGACAGCTTCTTTATCATATACTCCGTACTATTAATGTATCCAACTTGTCCTCAACTTCAACCGCGCATAGATATTGCAGACACACCCTCATCTTTGTTGAGGACTTGAGGCCAATAAAAATTTTAAAAACAGAATTTTTAAAAACGATGAGAAGGCGCTAAAATATTACTACTCCGTCCCATAATGGTTGTCCACTTTCAATTTGGCACGCTTATTAATAAAGTGGTTGAAAAGTAAAAGTTGTGGTTGAGATTTGAGTAGAATAAAGTGAAATGATAAGAACCACATATTTCTTGCCAAAAAAGGAAACAAGACATTCATTTTGGAACAACCAAAAAAGGAAAGTAGGACATCCAAAATGGGACGGAGGGAGTATTTGATCAGTCACATAATTCTTCGTTTTAATATAAACTCAAAACTCACATTATTTGATCTACACTACATACAAAGACATACTCTGTGCCACATTGCCATCCAAAACAGCTCAAAACTCTCCATTCAAACGAATGCTTAAGGAGACCTCTCATCTCAGCTCAAATGGGAGTTCACCCAAACAAACCCTTAAAAGAAAGACAGACCAGATGTTAGCTAGTGCAATGGGTCATGGGTGTAAACAACATCACAGTGAGTCATTAATATCATCATGAAATATACATTTTTATTTCATTTTGAATGGATGAACAACTATCCAATTGAGATTATGAAACATACAATACACATAATGTGCGAAAAAATAATTGCATGCAGTTAAATAACACTGCTGAAATATGACAAGTATGTGCTGCACATAATTTTTGCTTGTAACTCGGGAACGGCGGGAAGGCGAGAGCTTTTACACATATCTGATATTCTGCTATTTGATGTTCTCCTTTTTATTTACAACATGCAGAATCCTGCGAAAACATCAACTATATTGGCAAAACTCGATTGTAAACTTTTTTTTTTATCAAGGGTAGAAGTTCGACAAGAAGAGTTCATTCTACAAAAGAATTGTGAAGGATAATAGAAGATATATATAGTTCTATATTTTGAATAATTATTGATGTAACGAGTAGTTAATTTTAGAGACTCAGTGTATGCATGAAGTGGTGCGTGTCGTTTTAACACCAAATAAAAAAAACTAACTAGCACGTAGATAGTGAAAGTTCAGGTCGATCCCACAGAGAGTTTGGATGATTAACTACTATTTCTCAAGTTATTAAAATCAAAGATTTTTTTAATCGAAAGAAAATAAAAATGCAAAGTATGTAAAAAAAATGATTAACTAATAAGTAGAGGTTTAGATTATATAAAAAGAGATTTCCAATTCCAAGTTTTAACTCATGTAAGTTTAATCGATCATTGACAAAGGAAATTTATTCATCATAATAGTTGGCGTAGATTAATTGCAAACGCAAACTAATCTCCAATTCACCTATTATACCTAAAAGCAACAAACGCCGTCAATTAAGTCTAATTGATTCCCAATCTTAGAACAAACGTTTAAGATTCAAGGCTCAATCGCATTAATCTTTGTGAATTTTTAGCCAACACGAATAATATTTCCCAAACGGGTGAATATTCAATTCATATCTATATTTTTCTAGATGGTTCGTAAGCACCTAGTCACTACTATAATGAACCCTAATTTCAACAAATCAGACTTCAACTAGCAATAAACTCACAAGAATAGTAAATAAGTATGCATCCAAATTAACCAATCTCATGAATTCAACTGAAATTGATTCACAAAAATATAGAATACTATGGCAAATAAATCATTAAGCACAAAAATCTCACGAATTAAACTACAGAGTATTAACTTGGAATTGGAAAACTAAGATTTAGCTACTGGGAGTCATCTAGCAATGAAAACTCAATCAAATTAAACTGAAAATTGCAGAAATTAAAGATGGAAAAACTGCCCGAAGGATGATGATAGGCTTGCTGTTTTGTTTGGTCTGCGCCCCTGCTCTCTTCTCTTCTTTCTTGACTACGCTGCTCCGTTTTCTTCTTCTTTATTCCTCCCTTTTCTTGCTGCCTTTTTCTCTTCTTTCTTCATCTATTTATTGTTGCTGCAGCCGCCCTATTCGGAACGTCCATCTCTGGTCGAGAATCACTCCGTCCGTTGCTGCGATCCCGAAATCTTCTCAGCCGATCAAAACTGAAATCAGGTCCATGCTTCTCTCCTCTATTTCTTTCTTTACTTCTTGCAGTGTCTTTTTTCTTTCCTTCTTGAACGTAGCTTTACTCCTCAGGCACGTGACTTTTCAATTGTGCTGCAAATAAATAGAAAGAAAGAATCCTGACCCAACTAAATGAAAGCACGTGCAGTGGGTTTTAGATCAGACTTAGGAAACTAAATTACTAAACCTAGTCTAAAAGCTTTCAAATGCATACTAAAAAAATTGACTTTCTCCCTTTGACCTCTTATTAAAATAAAATAAATTAAGAGCCTAATTAGAAAATAAAAACACTAATCGGGACCTCTTGAATAGCTAAAAATAGCAGCAAATAAATGCCCAACAAATCCTCCCACACTTGCACTTTGCTAGTCCCTTAGCAAACAGAACAAAACCACTAGTCAATCCAGATTTTTTTGGCACCACTTGAGTCGGGCTCACCCACTCACTGTCCGAAATGGGGTATATGATTCCAACTTCTAGGAGCTTCATTACTTCTTTCTTCACCACGTCCATCATGGGAGGATTCAGCCTTCTTTGAGGCTGCCTAACGGGTTTAGCTCCATCTTCCAGAAGGATTCTATGCATGCAAATTGCTGGACTGATTCCCTTAATATCAGCAATATTCCACCCGATAGCTTCTTTGTACTCTCTCAGAACTCTTATTAATTTATCCTCTTGAGTTGGAGTAAGTTCACTTGAGAAAATCACTGGAAGAGTCTCATTTGATCCCATAAATGCATACTTCAAGTGAGAAGGCAGTGGCTTAAGTTCAACTTCAGGGGGCTGCACTATAGATGGGAAGAGTTTGGTGGTTGGGACTGGAAGATCAATATAAGATAAGTTAAATTTCCCAGATTTCACCGGGAGTGCTTCCAAGGCTGCAATCATCTCCTCAATTTCTTCTTTGGGTGCTAGTTTGAGTGCATTATATGTTTGGTTGTTAAGGCTATTTCTCAACACCAAACTCAAGCTATCGGTTGCTTCAAACTCCATCACTTGTTCAGAAATAACATCCAGCGCGTCAATGGAAAAAACAGCATGAACATCGTTGGGATAACGCATGGCCTCAAAAATATCAAAGCGCACTACATTCCCATCAAACTCCATTGTTAAAATCCCCTTGAACACATCAATCTGAGTTCTGGCCGTTCTTAGAAAAGGTCTTCCAAGCAAAAGAGGAATCGGTGTAAGGTCCAGCTCATTATCTTCCATCTTTAGCACAAAGAAGTCTGCTGGAAAAACCAGATCACCCACCTGCACCAAAACATCCTCAACCAGCCCCTCGGGATACACATTTGACCTATCAGCCAGTTGTATAATCACACCGGTTTCTATCAAGGGTCCAATGTTCAAGGCAGTATAAACCGAGTATGGCATAACATTAATAGATGCACCGAGATCACACATAGCCCTTTCGAACCTCTTGTTACCTATAGTAACAGGAATGGAAAATGAGCCTTTATCCTTGCACTTCACAGGGAGCTTCCGTTGGAGTACGGCAGAGACATTTTCATTTAGGCTTACTCTTTCATCCCCTCTAAGTTTTCTTTTATTTGTGCACAGTTCCTTCAAAAACTTTGCATACCGCGGAACTTGCTTGATTGCATCGATGAGAGGTATGTTCACTTCCACCTTCCGAAAAGTATCCCAAATATCCTTTTCCAGACTTTCTTTCTGTTTTTTAGCCAACCTTGATGGAAAAGGAGGGGAAAGAACATTAGCCGGTATGGAAGGAATCGCCTCTTTATCATTTTTCAGCTTGCAAACGAGGTCATTTGACATTGTTTTCTTCTGATCTGGCAGCTGGGATACATCTGGCTCATCATCCAGACCACTTTTAACCTCTGTTTCCTTCTCTTGGTCAAGCTGAAATGACACCTTCTTGGCTCTGTCTTCACTCAAAATCTTGCCACTACGAAGAGTGATGGCATTTGCACTTTGATTTGGGTTCATAGGCTGTGAAGGGAGCCTATTCAAGAGCTGGGACTCAAGTCTACTCATAGATGTAGCTAGCTGGCCCACCTGTGTTCTTAAATCTTGCATTCCTACTCTAGTTTCTTGCTCAAATTTCAGTTTCTCTTGCTCTAACTTCAACTGGCCGTCTACCAGCCTCTGCATCATACCCTCAAGTGTAGAGGTTGAGTTCTGATTAGGTGCTCCAGATTGAGAACTCCCTGGTCCAGGCATATGTTGCGGCTGAGATTGAAAGGCTGAGTTGTTGTTATTGCCATAGCTCAGATTCGGGTGGCTCTTCCATCCTGGATTATAGGTGTTCGAAAAAGGATCAAATCTGCGTTGTGAAGAACCGGGAAACCCCATTGCATTAGCTTCTTCCGTCTTCCCTTGAACCAATGGACATTGATCACTGAAGTGAGCATTAGAAGAGCAAACACCACACACATTTTTAGTTTGCTGCAGGTTCATTTGAGTCATCATCAAAGCAGTGAGCTGCGAAAGTTGCTGATTTGTGGCAGCAAGTTGTTGCTCAAGATTTGAACTTGCTACCTCATTCACTTGCTTAACGCCAACATCCTGGCGCATGCCGAATTGATGTGAGTTAGCAGCCATAGTATCGGTCAGTCTCCAAGCTTCAACCGGTGTTTTATCAATGAGAGCTCCTCCACTTGCAGCATCAAGCATCACTCGATCAACGGGTAGTAGGCCCTCATAAAAATACTGAATCAATTGAACTTCAGTATATTGGTGGTGAGGACAGATTTGACATAGTTTCTTAAACCTCTCCCGATATTCATACAAGGTCTCTCCAGGCGTTTGCTTGATTCCGCAAATCTCCTTCCGCAAAACAGCTGTTCGGGTGGCAGGAAAGTAGTTCTCCAAGAACATTTTCTTCATATCATTCCAAGAGGTAATACACCCGCTTGGTAGGTAATAGAGCCAATCTTTAGCTGCACCATCCAGTGAGAAGGGGAAAGCTCTCAACTTAATATGATCTTCAGGCACTCCAGTAGGCTTCATGGTGGAACAAACAACATGGAACTCCTTCAAATGCTTGTGTGGATCCTCTCCTGGCAGTCCGTGAAACTTGGGCAGAAGTTGTATTAGGCCTGACCGAAGTTCCAAGGCAGCCTCGAGCTCTGGATATTGAATGCAAAGCGGTTGATTGTCCAGGTTTGGCATTGCCAAATTCCTTATGGTGCGATTCTCATTGTTAGCCATTGCTTCACGTTCTGATGCACGAGCTCTCCTTCTTTGAGCGTTCTGTCTCCTACAAAATGATTCAATTTCAAGATTCAACGAAGCTTCAGGAGATAGGCCCTCAGTTCTTCTGGTCATGCACTATCTCAATCTGTACATAGACAAAGGCTTTAATAATAAAATCAGCACACAAAAAAAAACTAAAACTATAAATAACTTGAAAAAAAATGTTTTTTTTTTTTGAAAAAAAAACTAGTAACTTAAGAGAGTAGTAGCTAATCTACTTAACTCCCCGGCAACGGCGCCAAAAATTTGGTGCGTGTCGTTTTAACACCAAATAAAAAAAACTAACTAGCACGTAGATAGTGAAAGTTCAGGTCGATCCCACAGAGAGTTTGGATGATTAACTACTATTTCTCAAGTTATTAAAATCAAAGATTTTTTTAATCGAAAGAAAATAAAAATGCAAAGTATGTAAAAAAAATGATTAACTAATAAGTAGAGGTTTAGATTATATAAAAAGAGATTTCCAATTCCAAGTTTTAACTCATGTAAGTTTAATCGATCATTGACAAAGGAAATTTATTCATCATAATAGTTGGCGTAGATTAATTGCAAACGCAAACTAATCTCCAATTCACCTATTATACCTAAAAGCAACAAACGCCGTCAATTAAGTCTAATTGATTCCCAATCTTAGAACAAACGTTTAAGATTCAAGGCTCAATCGCATTAATCTTTGTGAATTTTTAGCCAACACGAATAATATTTCCCAAACGGGTGAATATTCAATTCATATCTATATTTTTCTAGATGGTTCGTAAGCACCTAGTCACTACTATAATGAACCCTAATTTCAACAAATCAGACTTCAACTAGCAATAAACTCACAAGAATAGTAAATAAGTATGCATCCAAATTAACCAATCTCATGAATTCAACTGAAATTGATTCACAAAAATATAGAATACTATGGCAAATAAATCATTAAGCACAAAAATCTCACGAATTAAACTACAGAGTATTAACTTGGAATTGGAAAACTAAGATTTAGCTACTGGGAGTCATCTAGCAATGAAAACTCAATCAAATTAAACTGAAAATTGCAGAAATTAAAGATGGAAAAACTGCCCGAAGGATGATGATAGGCTTGCTGTTTTGTTTGGTCTGCGCCCCTGCTCTCTTCTCTTCTTTCTTGACTACGCTGCTCCGTTTTCTTCTTCTTTATTCCTCCCTTTTCTTGCTGCCTTTTTCTCTTCTTTCTTCATCTATTTATTGTTGCTGCAGCCGCCCTATTCGGAACGTCCATCTCTGGTCGAGAATCACTCCGTCCGTTGCTGCGATCCCGAAATCTTCTCAGCCGATCAAAACTGAAATCAGGTCCATGCTTCTCTCCTCTATTTCTTTCTTTACTTCTTGCAGTGTCTTTTTTCTTTCCTTCTTGAACGTAGCTTTACTCCTCAGGCACGTGACTTTTCAATTGTGCTGCAAATAAATAGAAAGAAAGAATCCTGACCCAACTAAATGAAAGCACGTGCAGTGGGTTTTAGATCAGACTTAGGAAACTAAATTACTAAACCTAGTCTAAAAGCTTTCAAATGCATACTAAAAAAATTGACTTTCTCCCTTTGACCTCTTATTAAAATAAAATAAATTAAGAGCCTAATTAGAAAATAAAAACACTAATCGGGACCTCTTGAATAGCTAAAAATAGCAGCAAATAAATGCCCAACATGAAGCACGAAACTCTTGGGAAAGAGTATGTTTCCATTTCAGAACTCTACGAAAACTCTCTAAACACTTGTTTTTCTATTAAAAGGTGATGTTTCACGTTTCATGTTTCCCCGGGCTTCCCACATTTCCGTGCAACATTGGTATGCATTTGCAGATATTTATCACTATATCTAAAATAGAATGTCTTGTTTGAGTTGTTTGAATGGCTAAGAACTTGATCACGGAGGTTTAAACAATGTCACTTTGGAACTATGGGAGAATTCACCCCACTACCAGTAACCGCTCAAACCCCACCACATGGTGCACATGATGCGTATTGTGCCTCTTGTCTCAGAAATTAAGAGCGCCCATGAATTCCCTAATTCTCTAGTTCTTAAAATCCAAAAAGGGGCCTAAGAAATGTGAAGAATCAACACATCACAATGCAATACAGAAAAGTGATGGTGAGGAGTTTCATAAGTGAAGATGCCAGTTTCAGTATAAAGAGCATATCAAATGATTGCCTTTTTTATTAATGAATCAATTTATAAATGGCAGATGTATTATGAATGAAACCCATAGGGGCTTATTTGATATTGCGCTATTTGAGGGAAGGGGGCAGAAGGATTGTTTTTTGTTTTAGTGTTTTACTATCTATCCCATATGTGTTAGTGTTAGATCAGAAATAACTATATGATATTATGATTAGTCTGGTAATGTACTTATATATAGTTCTTTATGTTCACTTGATTTGCAACCATCTAAATGTTGAAATAACATTTAAAAAATCATCCTTTCACTTTCTTCCTCTCTGGAATCCCCAGACCAAAGTCACCAAACAAGCCTTCAAGCAAATTTTCTTGGCCACAACTTTTCCCTATTTGGGATTTCATTTCAATAAGGTTATTCAATTTTTTAAATCAAACAAATAAATTATCCAAAAAGATCTATGTAAAAGGCTTCATGTAAAATTAAAGGTGGCATGAGCGGGAAAATTTTATGGAGTTCCATATGACTCCATCATGGAACCATATGGCATATGCGGACACACCACAACCATTAATTATTTAGGTATGACTGTATGACCTTCCACTATAAAATTGAATGGTTATTGTGGAAGCACATATGTCTATGACTCCATAATAGAGTCGGATGGGGCTCTATAAAATTTTTGTTTCAAAGCACATACTACATAAAAATGTGAATAACCACTCTGCAAGTCTTTATGGTAATACTTACAATGTACACCAGAAGTTGGCATGAGAAAGCATTAGCCCATTTGCCACTGAAAACGAGAAAGAAAAACGTCAACAAATCAAATATAAAACCCAGGACTAGATGTATATTAATAAAAAGGTAATGCTAAACCACATTCATTACTGCTAAAGGTTAAACTTCAAGCAGCAGTTCCTGATGATTTTCAAAAATTAACTATACCATTGGAGACTATTTTTCATTTTTACCATTGGAGTGATCTCGCATTATTATTTCCCCTCATCTTTTTTTCTTCTTGTTCTTTATTCTTTTATCCTTATATATATCAACATTATTTTTATCCTTTTATTTTATCATTTTTAGATATATTCATCTCGATTTATATTATCTTTTTTATAATAGCTTTTTTTATCTTTATTTTCTTTCTTTTCCTTTTGGTGGTGATATCATGTATCGATTCATGTTAGCCGACCCCAATATCTTTTGGGACTAAGGCTTGGATGTTGTTGTTGTAGCATTCCAACAACAAATAATTCATCAAATGATTCCAATAATCATTAAAAAATATTGAATGCTCTTTCGAAAATCACATGAAACATTCTATCATCAATCATCATTAATGCTTAAACATATCCTTTTTCCCTAGGGGTATTGAATATCATTTGGAACAAAACATCCAAGCCTATAAATAATGCGGGTTCAGCTATTGTTATCATTTGCCTCATAAAAAACATATGAAACTAGACACAGGCGGGTCAACATTTGCAGTAGACACAGCCTGAATATGCAATTACCAAGCAGGCAAACTGAACGAGATACACAAGAAAATATTAGAAAGATAGGCGTCAGAGATCTAGTAGTATTGCAAAAATCTGAAAGAACAGTTTCAAAATAATCACAACCTTGAGAGCTGGTTCTCCCCTGTGAGTATTTGCAGTTGCTGCTTTCTGAACGGCTAGTGCAGCTCTTCCTACAGCAGAGTTTTTAAACTCATCTTGTCTGCATAAAATGGCCATTTAAAGCATATAAAAACAAATCATCCAAACTGATTAACATGGGAGAGAAGTTTAATTTCAGTTTTACGGTCAATGAAGTACAAAGATGGGATTTTTTTAGTGAAACTATTTTGGAAAAATTACAAATCTGGGTGATGACAGTTTTCCGACTTCCGCAATCCGAAGCAAATAGGAAAAAGAAGAAGGGGAAAACAGAAAGAGCGATAAAGGGATTGAGATTAGCCTTTTCTGGGCAGCTTCTGCGGCTTTTATGCGAGCGTCCGTGGTTTCCACCGGAGCTAATGTGTCTGGAACTTCGGGAGCTTCATCAGGAGGAAGTTTGTATGAAGCCGATCGTTTTCTTTCTTTCATCTTCTTTCCTCCGTCGAAGCAACCGCAGAAACCCATTGGTGAGGACTTTAGATCGTCGACGCACCCAAGGCAAATGCTTTTTAGGCTGTGTTCGCAAACGGGAAGTGTTTTAACTTAGGGCTGGTTATTACTCAAAATGAGTGGAACCGTTATGAAAGTTTTAACTAATGAAATCGGTTCGGTTCCTATATAAAAAATCAAGAACCGTTATGGAACCGAACCGATAGTAAACGGTTCGGTTCTTCCTTTTACCGGTTCCTAGAATAATTTTTTCTTGTCTAAGATTAACACATAATTTTAAACACATCGAAAATTCAAAACACGAGTATTAAAATTTTATTTGAAGCTCTAATCACTTCAAACATCAAAGCTCAAACTTAACTAATGAACTTTGAACACTTAATAGAACAAAAGTGATTTAAATTTTCATGTAATAAATGAAACATTAAAAATCGTTGTAGTGTCGGAGCAATGAAGGTTACTCGTCATCATAGTAGCAAGAATAGGACGCCTACTTCAATTCAAGTCGTTCAAAACATAATAAAAAAGACATTGAGTTTGCATGTATAGATATAAAAAAACATTATTACATTCTATTGACTCATAATAAATCTAATAATTAGAAATATCATGAAAATAGTAAAGTAAAATATGTGCAATCAACTACAAGTTATTTGGGTTATTTTATATTTATCAAATTTATGTGATGGAACAAAACTTGATTTGTAGAAAGGAGTTTAATGTATTATATCAACCTCATGTACAATATTTAACACTTCTTTTCCGTTGATTAAATTAGAATTGTTAGTTAAATATCTTATATTATTTTATTATTGTTGTTGTGGTGGTGGTTATTATTGCTATTATATTATTATTATTATTGTTATTGTTACTACTACTACTAATATTATTTTATT
The DNA here is from genome assembly GCA_945859915.1 of Cuscuta epithymum. Lineage (NCBI taxonomy): Eukaryota > Viridiplantae > Streptophyta > Magnoliopsida > Solanales > Convolvulaceae > Cuscuta > Cuscuta epithymum. The sequence goes on along the minus strand of CAMAPF010000129.1, from coordinate 2,231,818 downwards.
TTTTATTTTTTTAATAACGGTTCCATGCACATATTTTTTATAGGAACCGGGAACCGAACCGTTATAACCTGCTTCGGTTCGGTTCCTACAAATGAGACATTAATTGTTAACGGTTCGGTTCCTAGATGTTATTAACGGTTCGGTTCCAATCGGTTCTACGGTTCCCGGTTCCAAAATCCCACCCCTATTTTAACTTTTGGTTAAAACAGTGATTAATACCAAAAGTTAGGGTTGGTTTTAAAAAAGTCCAGTTTTTTACTTTAAAAAACACTTATTTTTCCAAACACTACAACTTTTATTTTTCTCGGCTTCCGCGTCAAAAGTGTTTTTACTTTTTCTATTACACAAAAAGCACTTATTTTACCAAACACTATCCACTTTTACTTTTTAAAATCACTTTTTTCTCAAACACTATCAACTTTTATTTAATCACTTCTCCACATTTCATTAAAAAAGAACTTTTTTAAAAGCATAAGCTGTTGCAAACAGAACCTTTGTAGTGTTTGAGAAAAAATGATTTTGAAAAGTAAAAGTTGGTGGTTTTTGATAAAATAAGTTCTTTTTGTGTAATAGAAAAAGTAAAAAGCAGATTCTACCTTTTAACTTTTAAGTAATTCATTTAAGTAGAAGTTGTAATTTGAAAATATCTTTTTTAGCTTTTTTAAATCAAAAGCTCGAAAGTGTTTTTTTAGTTGTGTTTGCAAATAGAGCCTTAATTTGGGGAAAGGTGCAAAATTGCAATTTGCAAATATACCTGCACAAGTATACGTGGAACAACTGATATCAGGTAAAAATATTCGCTCTTTTCAGGTAGCAAATTTTCTTTTATTGACTTTAAAAAAGAATTATAAAAAAAATAAATTATAAATTTAAATTTTGAAATTAAAAAGTACTCCCTTTGTCTCGAATTGTTAGACATTTTACACTATACGATATTTGACCGATGGTAAAGTAATCATATTCATGTTCACACTCAAATAATTTTTAAAAATAGAATTACATATTCATAAACTACATTAAAAGTTTTATATAATTAAGGAATACAAATCTTGTGTATGTAGTTGTCTTAGGTCAAAGCTAAGGTACGAAATAATCAATTTCAATGGTTATATTTAGCCACGTGGAGATGAAGAGTGTCCACTTTGACTGACAAATAAGCAAATTGTGGAGCATCAAGAGCCTTGATGAAAATATCATGTAACTGTTCACATGATGATTTATGATACGTTGAACGTGTTCCATCTAGAAATAATCTTGCATAAAGATGGAATTAGAAGCAATATTGAGCATAACCTGGCCAACACAATAGAGGTAAACATATATGTCGAATATGGAAAACACCATAAGAGTATAATAATGCCTTTAGCCATATCAATTCACATGCTAGAGGCCATAGAGTGATAATCAACTTTGGCATAAATCAGGACATTGTGGTCTGTTTTTTGCCTTTTTGGTACACCAAGAAAGAGGAAAATCACCAAGCAAAACGATTATGTGGGGTAGCTAGCTAGCCCACCCAGAGTCATAAAATCCCTAAAGATGCAAATCAGAGTAACTACGTAGGAGAGTAACTACGTAGGAAAATGTCATGTTTAGGGTGTCCTTCCAAATGTACTAAAACTCGAATAATTGTTTCCCTTTGAGCAACACATGGATTATGTAACACCGATACGAGTACGCGGAAACAGTGGCGGAGCCAGAGGTTTGTCCAAGGAGGGGCAAACTGAAGACTAAAAATTTTAAAGTGCATGTCCAAAATATAATAAGAACAACAATGGCGTAATTAATTAGCAAAAAAATTATAGTTCATTACATGCTACTTGATTTACTTTTGCAACGTAGGCAAATCAATCCTACGAGTTTCATATTTTGAAAATGCTGCATAATAGCTTCATTATCAATTGCTTGAAAAATGTCTCTTTCGATGTAGCATACTAAACAATCCGTAAGATAGTCATCGTAGATCTGTCTTGATAATATTCATCACTGAGAAAGCTCTTTCAACTGTGGCTGTTGCAACTGGTAACACTAGAGCCAACTCAATAAGACGATTGACCAAGTGAAAAGATTTGTGAATTGTAAGCTCAACCATCTTCTTAGACACTTCACCAATACTTTGTAAAGTGGAAAATGCTTCATTCCCTCTCATCTCATATATCCAAACTTGGAGTTGTTCTTTAAGCTCCATTTGCTCAACAGCTGAAAAATCAGATGAATACAACTCCGCAAGACTGAGGAGACTTCTTCCAGTTACGGAATCCGGTCCTCACAAACACATCATCACCAAATCTCTTTCCTTCTTGCCCATGAAAAAGGTAACACCAAAAACAGAAAGCAGCATCTTCAGAAATACTATATTCCAACCATTCCCAAGTTTTAAACCACTCTCCTCGAAAGCTCCTTAATGACTTTCCAAATTCAGTTCGTGGAAACTTATGAGATGCTGGTTGACAAGCACCTTTAACAACATATGCTCTCATCACATCATCCCTAACCCCCGGCGCATATTCATTAATTGGTTTTCGTAAAAATGGATCACTAATAATATCCCAATGTGTACTTTCTGTTCGGGCTCTCTTGTCCCTCTCATTCCTCTCATCTCTAGCAATATTTTCATTTGACGCAGTGGCATTTCCAACACCGGAGATAGACTGATTAGGAACAATTGAAGAATTAACACTTAATCTTAAAATAACCTTAAGTTGTACTTGTTGTTTTTAAAAAAAGAAGCCGGGGCAAGAAACATATTATAAGTAATACTAGTAAAAAAAATTGGTCGGAGCGGGGGCGCTTGCCCCCCCTTGCCCCCCCTAGCTCCTCCACTGCGCGGAAACACGGAAACGAGTATGGAGATACAACAAAGAAGTAGGATATGAATACAAGGTCATATTTATAAATATTACTCCGTAAAAATTATGGGGTGTATTTATAAATATTAAAAGTTATAGGGGTGCACTTATAAATATTAAAATACAATTTTTTTTTTGAAAAAATATACATATATTATCCTCTTACGTCTATCCATTCATGACATTGGAGCATTTTACATTTTCAAAATACTTAGAAATAAATTCATATTTTATCTCATATACACTATTGTATCTCGAAATATAAATATGGTTAATAAGTTATTAGTTTAAAACGAGAATTAAGTCAAACAACTACAATTTTGAAATTAAAAGTGCAGTTACTCAAAAGTTCTAGAATATTGAAGATAAAAAACAATATTTTAAAAGTTCTAATACGTATTTCCGCTAGAGTTATTAATTTTCAGGGATAATTAGAATTAGGGATATGAGGATGAGTAAATTAGAAATGAATGAATTAGAAATAGGCCCATTAGTTGTGTATCACATAAAAGCAATGTAAAAATTACTTTTAGCTTTTCATTTTTTAAGAATTTTATTATGTAAATTTTGGTTGTTTTTTTAAAAGTTGATACGTGTATCCGTCCGTTAGGATACGAGTATCCGAAATTTTAAAATAATTAGCTTTCGAGAGAAATAAATTGAATATAGATTAGAATAATATATGTAGTACTATAACATCTCCAATGGTAAAATGTGCACGGTGCACACGTGTCATTAGAAATGACCACATAAATATTAGTAAATAAATTTTTTCTCTCCTTATTTGAATGATTTTATACAATTTTGGTAAGTTTTTCTCCACAATGTCAAGGAGACCGTCTAGATGTTGACATTGTTGTTGACATTGCAGGAAAAAACTTACCAAAATTGTATAAAATCATTCAAATAAGGAGAAAGATAATTTATATGCTAATATATATGTGGTTATCACTCATGCCACATGTGCACCGTGCACATTATAGCATTGGAGATGCTCTAAGCATCTCGAATGGTGCTTTGTTTTCATATAAATTCTTCCTCATCTTGGTGAATAAGTTACATTTCCATATGTGCAGTTTACATTTGTATCAACATCAATTACATTGCAGTTAACATGATTTACATGTTTTATTTTCCTAAAGTTACATTTTAATTAACGCAACTTACATTTTCGAAATTTCTAAAGTTACATTTTGGATACATTCAAGTTACATATCAATTTGATAAAAGTTACATATTTTATACCGTGAGTTACATGTCAACTTTTCTTAACAAGTTACATCATGTTTACATTTGATTTACATTTTCCAAAACGCGTGTTACACCACATGATAATGCGAGTTATATAACACAATAAGCCCCTGCTATTCAAATAAAAATTATTTTTATAAAAAAATTCATTTTTATAGACCTGATATTAAAAAAAACATATACACTATTTATGTAAAATAATTGGGCAATTAGACTCCTATTTTTCATTGAAATCAATATTTTATTTCTTATATTATGTATTGGACAAGTTACACTTCAACTAGATTTGAGTTACATTCATCAACGATGTGAATTACATTTCTTTACATGTGAGTTACATCATTCTGCTACTGAAATAAGAAAAAAATAAAAAAGTTATTGGAATGGATTACTTTACTCTAGGGAATATATACATTCCTTAATTATCTATTACGTATTTTCCTATGGATTTGATCATCCTTTTAATGCCTTATTTTCTCTCCTTATTTATCTCCTTCCTTTCCTTATTCCCAGCTTATGCATTGTATAAATCTGCCTTGCTCCTTGTATTGAGTGTATACAATGGAATAATATGACTGCTTTATTCATTCATTCTATTATGGTATCAGAGCAGGTTCCTCAACTGCTCTGTGAAAATCCTTAGAAACCACTGTAGACATATAGCAAGCCACGACACTTACCATGGCTGGAGACGAAGACACTTCAGAACGGGCCGGCAACAGCGCCATCGACCACAACTCGCCTTATTACCTTCATCCATCTGATTATCCAAGACAAATGCATGTTAATGATGCTTTGTCTGACAAGAACTATACAGATTGGGTGCAGGAAATGGAAAATTTCTTTTTTGCAAAAAACAAGATAGGTTTCATTGATGGTACGATCAAGAAACCGGCGAAAACATCGAAGGATTACATGGCATGGATGAGATGTGATGCTATGATAAAAGGGTGGCTTACCACAGCCATGGAGAAGGATATAAGGAGCAGCGTCATATACGCAAACACGGCATCAGAAATCTGGTTGGATCTTCGCGAAAGGTTTGGAAAAGAAAGCGCACCAAGAGCATACGAACTGAAGAACCAACTGGCTGCCACTCATCAAGATGGAACCTCTGTTTCCGCTTATTACACAAAGCTCCAGTCACTATGGGATGAAATCCAGTCCGTATTTCCCACACCACAGTGTACTTGCAAAGGGTGCACCTGTGGTATAGGGAAACGACTAATTGAGCACCAAGAAAAGGAGAAACTTTATGAATTCCTTATGGGACTTGACGTTGAGTTTGCTGTAATTAAGACACAAATTCTTGCCACATCACCCATGACTGTTTTGGGATCGGCTAATCACCTTGTTGTCGAGGATGAACGTCAAAGGGCCATCACTGGTGACAAAAAGCCTCCGATGGAGACAGCAGCTTTTAAGGCTTTTGTACCTTCCAAGCTAGACGGAAACTTCAGGCAACAGAAGAGTAAGTTTAATCAGAAACATATCAAACGAGATACGGAAGCCCAACATTGCACCTTTTGCAACAAGGATGGTCACAGTCGTGATGGGTGTTTCAAGCGCATCGGATATCCGGAATGGTGGCCAGGCAAAGCTAAAACAGACAGAGGCAAACCAAGAGCTTCTTGTATCGAGACAGAAACTAGCCCAATTCCTGGACTCACTATGGATCAATATAAGATATTTTTGGAGCATTTTGGAGAAGGAGCCAAACTTGATGATGAAGGTGTTACACCAGTAGCTAACATGACAGGTAGAATAAATGATGAGGAAGACTGGGTCTACGAGAGACTTGTTATGATTCCTAATGGCGATACCATTCCAGTTGAAGGAAGGGGTGATTACACCTTGCCGGGTGGTACTAAAATTGAAGGGATCCTTCATGTTCCCCAGTTTAACTGCAACCTTTTATCCGTGAGCCGTCTCACCAAAAATCTCCAATGTACAGTAACCTTTTTCCCAGATTTTTGTGTTGTGCAGGGACTGCAGTCGAAGAACTTGATTGGTGCGGGTGATTGCCGAAGGGGATTGTATTGAATGAAGATGAAAGAAAAGTTATGTCTGTCACAGTTGAAAGATGGCACTAGAGATTGGGTCATGCCTCTAGAGGAAAACTCAGGAAAGTAGACTTCCTCAAAAATGTTTCTTTTAGCTTCAAAAATAACGTGTGTGATTCTTGTTCCAAGGCCAAACATGTCAGGTCTCCCTTTTCTTTGAGTAGAATAAAAACTAAGGAAAGTTTTGAGCTAATACATTGTGACATTTGGGGAATGTACCGAACACCTTCACTCTCTGGAGCAAATTATTTTTTGAGCATTGTTGATGATTTTAGCAGATCCACTTGGATTTTCTTAATCAAACACAAAAGTGACGCTAGCAGATGTTTGATTGAATTCCATAAAATAATTGAAAATCAATTAGAAAAACGCATTAAAAGGATAAGAAGTGATAATGGTGGTGAGTTCACTTCTAATTTCATGGTTGATTTTTATAATCAACATGGAATCTTACTTGAAACTACATGTTCTCATACACCTCAACAAAATGGGGTGGTAGAACGTAAACACAGACACTTGATACCACCCGAGCTCTAAGATTTGAAGCATAATTGCCGAAGAAGTTTTGGGGAGAATGCGTTTTGACGGCAGCCTACATCATCAATCGGTTGCCATCCAAAACTCTCTCAAATAAGACTCCATATGAAATGTTATTCGGCCAAAAACCGGACTATGATCATATGAGGATTTTTGGTTGCTTAACATATTACAGGAGCAATGAAACCAAGGGTGATAAGTTTGAAATGAGGGGGAGACCTGGTGTAACACCGTCCCCAAATGTATTTGCTTTTAAGTGAATATTGTATTTTTAACCTTATTGAAATGGTGAACGAATTTACGATGTCCCGAATTTTTTATTAATTCCTTTGCACAAATAGTAAATTCGCACGTGGGGCCCGCACCGGGAGCGGGGGCCGCCTGATATTCCCGGGACCACATGAACTATTCATTTTGGTCTAGATAATATTTATATGGTGGTGGATAATTCATTTGAGCCATGGAATGGTCCAGAGTTGACCGATTGGTCAAAAGAGGCCCAAATACCGGTATTGGCAAATTAACCGATAAATGCCCGAAATTGAATTTCGGGGACTTATAAATTTAAGTTGGGGAATGAATATTCATTATAAGGGTCATGATGATGGAGAACACACAAAATATTTTATTTGAACCGATAAAATAAAATATATTTAAAACAGTCCGAAAAAATACAACTTTCGGGACTGATTGTACACTTTTGGGCAAAAAGGGGTTGACCTCCCACATGGGTGGGGGCCAACCCACGAATGTGGACACATTTTTTCAAGACTTGGGCGGCTGGATGGAGAGGGGAAGGATGGGAGATGTTGGAGTTGAGAGGAAAGGCATCAAAGGTACACATGGGCTCCCATTTCTTTTTGTTTTGTTCACTCATTTGATCAAGACAAAGAAAATCCTCACCCACTCTCTCCCTCATCCCTGCGGCCAGCACCTCCAAGAAAGAGCCAAGCAAATTCTCCATCTTCCTTCTCCATTGTTGAAGAAAGCTCCACAAGAAAGAATCCCAAGGGAAGGAACTAAAGTGCTAAAAGTGTGATAGGATTAAGGTAATGACCTTATCATAACTTTTTCTTAATTTTTCTTCTACCATATGAGATGTATATCATATGGAGAACCCTTGAGGTTGTTCCACATGCCAATAGTGTGGAATAATGGGTTGGGGAGTAATTCTAAGTCCAAGAACGGACTTAAAAGCCAAACCGACCGGTTCACCGGAAAATAACCTTTTAAGGGTTATGGGTATTGATTAAGGTTTATGATGTTAAAACCTTGTTAGGAACTTGGTATAGAGTATCTTTGAGCTTCGCCGGAGTTTCGCCGGAGTTGGTCAAAGTTGGCCGGAGTTGGTCAAAGTTCACCGGAATTAGTCCAAGTTCAACCGCGGAGCGTAGAACACGCTTAAGCTCACTTAAGGTGAGGATGACCGACTATATTGCTTATAATCTTTGGGTTAATTTCATAAGATTTCCTAAATGAATACACAATGTGATTTGCATGGATTATTAATGGTTAAATAATGCCTAAATGAAATTACTATTGATTATAAGTATAGTTTGCATAATATACAAATTTATTGAATAAATTGTGTATGTTTATATGTTATGAATATGATGGCATGATAGTAGTATCAACCATAAATCCCATTTGTGATAAGTATGCTTTTATTTCATGAGAAGAAGCCATGAAAGAATAAAAGTGATATTTTGATATTAAGGTCAAACTACATATTGAATGAAGAATTACATTGAAATGAGTAAATAACTAGTATTGAAATATTAGTTGGAATTGTAGTTGAATAATGGATGAATGGATCCTAAGAAATTGAATTGTAAAGAATCGGTGATTATTGAGCTGGGCTCTAGACCGATGTAGATGACGGTGATTATTGAGCTGGGCTCTAGACCGTAATAGTTATCGGTGATTATTGAGCTGGGCTCTAGACCGATGTAGATAACGGTGATTATTGAGCTGGGCTCTAGACCGTAGTAGTTATCGGTGATTATTGAGCTGGGCTCTAGACCGATGTAGATGACGGTGATTATTGAGCTGGGCTCTAGACCGTAGTAGGTAACGGTGATTATTGAGCTGGGCTCTAGACCGTGGTAAGTGATGATGAATTGACACTAAACAAACAAAGTTAACCATGAGATAATAACACCCTAGATTGAGGGTCTTGGAAATTGAAACATTGATTATACTTAGTATAGTTGTCATTGTACTTGTCAAATGCTTCCAAGTACTGACCTCCCCTTCACGGGGGAGGCCACCTCACAGTTTCAGGTAGGAGCTGAGCTTGCTACCAGTGCCCGTTGCTCCGGGCGAATTCAAGGAAGGAAGACGTGGTTCGTGCTTCCTCCGTTCCTGTTTTAAAAACATTTAAATTAATGCTCATGGATATTACATTTTGAATAATCATTTGGGGGCTTGTATGCCCATGTTTGCCAAAGTGTGGCACGAACACTTTTATTAAATATTTCCGCTGCTTTGAATGAATATTTTACATTATGTTTGTTTATGGATGTACTATGTGTGAATGATATTCCAGACGCCTTGTATAGTATGGATGTGTTGGACTGCGGTTGACTATTCGTACTGTACGGCGGATTGTTGACGTGTCCGGTTAGGTCCGGGGCGTGACAATTTAATTGGTATCAGAGCCTTAGTCCGTAAACTTCATAATGAAGCTTCAAAATCTCTTTTCGAAAATGAATTTGAAAACCATGAGCATAAAAGTTTTGTACTTATAGAACTTTTGGTACTTGAGTTGCAAAGTCTCTAATTGTTAAGATGGTACCCTTAACAATTGGTATGACGGTGATTTGAGCCAAAGGATGTCTTTAAGTACCTATCCGTCACTTGACATTGATACGAGTCTAATGACTCATTCTACTTCCTTTCAGAAATGGAGCCAGTCGGAAGGATCACTAGGAGGAACCCGACGGGCCGTGTACCGGGTGGGTCCGAGCGCGGTAGCCGGGGGTCCTCTAGGGGATCAAGAGGAAGAGGCCGCGGAGGCCGACAACAACAAACCGTGAGCGATGGCCACGTCGATACAGAAAGCGAAACCTATTGGTCTTATGAGGATTCGACCTACCGGCCCGAAACTGAGCCGGTTGAGACCCCTTATGAAGGGGACGACGACGATGTGAGCGACGAGGAGGAAAGTGGCTCCTTGGCTCGGATCGAAGCGCTGCTCCAACAATATCATCGGGAGCGCGAGGAAAGGAGGGAACGCCGAAGGCGCCGTGCGGGGCAACCTTCGGGTGGGGCTCCAAGAGGAAGGAGCTATTGTGATTCAATAACCCATGTGGAAGCGCATGGGAGTCGAGGTGATGGAGGTCCAACCATAAGGATCTCCAAATACATCAAAGAGGCGAGGGACTTGGGGTGCAAACCGTTCGATGGGACGGGGGGCATCTCGGTGGCCGCGCAATGGATCAAGAGGCTGAACGAGGCAGCCCTTGACATGCAACTCACCCCCGATTTCAAACTGAGAATCGCGGTGAGGTTACTTGAAGGGTTGGCATCCAAGTGGTGGGATGGAACCAAGGGCAAGTATGGAGGTTACTTGGGAGGATTTTCGGCAAGAATTCTTTGCCCAATACTACTCCGACTTTGAGGTAAACGCCAAAGTGAGGGAGTACACTCTTTTGACCCAAGGGGGTAACATGACGGTGAAAGAACTTGAGCATAAGTTCAGGGACCTTGCCGACCACATACCGGAGTATGCTTGTGATGAGAACCGAATGGTGAATCACTTTTGGGAGGCCTTGGACTTGGAGATACGTGATAGGGCGACTCAATTGCCCAACATGACTTTCAGCCAAGTGGTTGCCCAGGGGTTGAAGGGAGAAAAGCAATGGGAGGAAAGGAAGAAGAGGGACGCCGAGGAGGCAAAGAAGAGGAAATGGGAGAGCCATGGCCCCCAAGGTTCTAATAAGAAAGGGAACCATGGGGGAGGAGGATCATTCAGGGCACCGGCACCACCATCTAGGGGAGGCTCAGGCACGGGTGGACAAAACTCGGGCTCGCAAGCCCCAATGATGATTAGGTGTAGGAACTGTAACAGGAACCATGGGGGAAAGTGTCGCGACCCTCCTCGGTGTTACCAATGTGGGGACTCGGGGCATATTAAACCAAATTGCCCTCAACTTGGTGGGAACCGAGGGGTGGGATCAAGCGGCGCTACCACGGCAAGTAGGAACCGAAGCGGAGCACCCCATGCTAGTATGGGGCAAGGGGGAGCGAGCACAAGCAACGCGCCGTCCGTGAACCAAGGAAGGACTCAAGCTAGAGTCTACGCAATGACCGAGGCCGATGCTCGAGCCAACCCCGACTCCGTTGCAGGTAATCCTTTGTAACGATTGATAAATTACATGTATTGAGTGCTAAGAATGATAGCGGGTTTGTACGGGCTTGCCGGGACCGATACCGGCCGGTTTCTTAGCAATAAGTTGCAAAAATAGGCTGCCCAGGGGTAAACCGGCGCCGGTCAAGGCTTAAACCGGCGCCGGTCCTAAGTAAAATTGCTTGTTTTGATGTCGCCGTAGGTAAACCGGCGCCGGTTTTGGCCCATAACCGGCGCCGGCCAAGGATCGGGGGCTTAAGGTGATTAAAAAAAATTTTAATTCTGGGGGGCGCCGTAGCAAAACCGGCGCCGGTTTTGGCCATAACCGGCGCCGGTCTAGGGAAATGGGGGTCGGAAAAATCACCGTGCTCGCAACCGGGGCCGGTTTTGAATTTTCCGATGTTGCCGAAGGTGAACCGGCGCCGGTTTTGGCCATAACCGGCGCCGGTCCAGTTTAATTTGTAAGTATCCGGCCACCCCGAAGGCAAACCAGCGCCGGTCTTGCCTAGAACCGGCGCCGGTCCAGTGTATTTTCACCCGAAATGTTTTTGTTAAGCCCCGTTTCGATCCGGTACGTTGGGTGGGGTGTCTTACATGACTTATATATGTAGGAACATTAAGGATCAACGGTAGAAATGCAAGAATTCTCATTGATACCGGGGCACAACGTTCATTCGTGAGTGAAGCGTTTGCCGAAGGTTTAGACGTGCCGTTGATAGTAATGACACAACCCTTGTTGGTCTCTACACCGTTGGGAGACGATGTGGAGAGGAAACACTACTACCCTTCGTGTGAGGTAGAAGTGACGGGTCAACCTTTGACTTGTGACTTCGTACCTCTAAGTATGTTAGAATTCGATGCAATTCTAGGGATGGATTGGCTCGAGAAACATCATGCTCGAGTGGATTGTTATGCCAAGGTTTTGGAACTCGAGGATGCCGAGGGAAACACCCTACGTTTCGAGGGAGATCGGGGAAGATCTCATGGTTGTATAATATCCGTGATGAGGGCACGGAAGATGATGAAGAAGGGGTGCCATGCATACCTTGCTTATGTGGTGGATGAAGCAAAGAAGGAGGTTGACATCAACGATGTACGCGTCGTGTGCAAATATCCGGATGTCTTTCCCAAGGACTTGCCGGGGCTTCCACCCGACAGAGAGATCGAATTCGTGATTGAAGTGGAGCCGGGGACCAAACCCATTTCGATTCTTCCTTATCGAATGGCACCGGCCGAGCTTCAAGAGTTGAAGGTTCAACTCCAAGAGCTATTGGACAACGGGTTCATTAGACCCAGTCATTCACCGTGGGGAGCACCCGTACTCTTCGTAAAGAAGAAAGATGGTACACTAAGAATGTGTATAGACTACCGACAGTTGAACAAGGTCACGATCAAGAACAGGTACCCTTTACCGAGGATTGATGACTTGTTTGATCAACTTCGAGGGGCAACAGTATTCTCGAAGATTGATCTAAGGTCGGGGTATCATCAGTTGAAGATAAAGGAGAGTGACATACCTAAGAGTGCATTTCGCACGAGATATGGTCACTACGAGTTTTTGGTGATGTCATTTGGTCTAACCAACGCACCGGCGGCATTCATGGACATGATGAACCGTGTGTTCAGTGAATACTTAGATCAATTTGTGATAGTATTCATTGACGACATTTTGATATACTCCAAGAGTGAAGGGGAGCATGAAGATCATTTGAGTCTTGTACTGGAACGACTAAGGGAAAAACAACTCTTTGCCAAGTTCTCTAAATGCGAGTTTTGGCTCAAAGAGATTGGGTTTCTCGGGCATGTCGTGTCAAGTTCGGGCATTTCGGTGGATAAAGCCAAAATAGAAGCCATTATGAATTGGGAGAGACCCAAAAATGTGAAAGAGATACGTAGTTTCCTTGGCTTAGCGGGATACTATCGTAAGTTTGTTGAAAAATTCTCCGTATTGGCGTCTCCATTAACAAAGCTCACGAAGAAAGGGGCCAAGTTCATATGGGACGACAATTGTGAGAGAGGCTTTCTCGAACTAAAGAAACGGCTTACGGAAGCACCAGTTCTCGCTCTACCCACACAAGGGATAGGGTATGACATATACAGTGATGCTAGCATCCAAGGGCTTGGATGTGTACTAATGCAAAACGGTCGGGTGATTGCCTATGCTTCTAGGCAATTGAAGAAACACGAGGCGAACTACCCTACCCACGATCTAGAGTTGGGGGCGGTAGTGTTTGCACTAAAGATTTGGAGGCATTACCTCTATGGGGAGACATGTCACATTTTTACCGATCATAAGAGCTTGAAGTACGTATTCACTCAGAAAGAGTTGAATATGAGACAAAGGAGATGGATGGAGTTGATCAAGGACTATGACTTGATCATCGACTATCATCCCGGAAAGGCCAATGTAGTGGCCGATGCACTGAGCAGGAAAAGTACGTCGGGGACGTTACTCACATGTCTACGAACTTTGAGGGCACAAGTGGAGGTGTCCACAAGTGGGGTCCTCATTGCTAGATTCGAGGTTAGGCCTACATTGCTGAGTGAGATCAGTAGATGTCAGGCCACTGATGAAGAATGCCAGAAGATCCGTGAGAGGATCCTTGAAGGGCCCGTGGAGAACTTTCGGGTACGTGATGACGGTCTTTTACTGTTAAAAGACCGTGTATGCATACCAAAGAGTGAGGAGCTCCAAAAGTCCATACTAGAGGAGGCTCATTCTTCGGCATATGCTATGCATCCAGGAGGTACTAAAATGTACCGAGACTTGAAGGAAAGTTACTGGTGGTCGGGTATGAAGAGAGACATCGCAGAGTACGTGAGTCGATGCCTTACTTGCCAACAAGTTAAGGCAGAGCATCAGCACCCGGCGGGGCTTTTGCAGCCACTGACCATTCCAGAATGGAAGTGGGAGCATGTGACCATGGACTTCGTGGTGGGGCTACCACGAACAGTGAACAACTATGACGCGGTATGGGTAGTGGTTGATAGGCTCACCAAGAGTGCACACTTTTTGCCTATCAACATTACTTATCCTCTTGAAAGATTGGCAAAGCTATACACGGAGGAGATTGTGAGACTACATGGAGTCCCGATATCCATTGTCTCGGATAGGGATCCACGATTCACATCTCGGTTTTGGCCCAAGTTTCAAGCATCTTTGGGTACTAAACTGAAGTTTAGCACAGCTTTTCATCCGCAGACGGATGGACAATCTGAGAGAGTGATACAGATTCTGGAAGATATGCTTAGGGCATGTGCTTTGGAGTTCCAAGGAAGTTGGGACAAGCATTTGGCTCTAGTTGAGTTTGCCTATAACAACAGTTATCAGGCGAGTATTGGCATGCCTCCATACGAGGCATTGTATGGGAGGAAATGCAGAACACCGTTGTGTTGGGACGAGGTTGGCGAGGCCAAGCTCGAAGGGATAGAACTTGTTGAAATCACCAAGGCTAAGGTGAAGGTCATTCAGGATAGACTTAAGGCTGCCCAAGATCGGCAGAAGAGTTATGCCGACAAACGACGAAGGCCATTGGAGTTCGAGGTCGGAGATAAGGTCTTCCTAAGGATTTCTCCTTGGAAGGGTATCATCCGATTTATATCGAGGGGAAAGCTTAACCCCAGATACATTGGTCCATTTGAAATCCTTGAAAGGATAGGGGCTGTGGCATACCGTCTCAAGTTGACGCCGGAACTTGAGAAGATACACGACGTGTTTCATGTATCGATGCTCAAGAAATACGTGAGAGATCCATCTCATATTCTTGAGAAGCCACCGGTGGAGATACGTGAAGATCTACAATATGCGGTGGAACCGGTACAGATTGTGGGTCAACAGGTGAAGAAATTGAGGAACAAGGAGATTCCTATGGTAAAGGTTCTTTGGAGGAGTGATCGAGTCGAAGAAGAAACTTGGGAGACTGAGGTCTCAATGAGGGAGCAATACCCGTTTCTTTTCGATTAGACACATGGATTTCGGGGACGAAATCCCAAATAAGGGGGGGTGAACTTGTAACACCGTCCCCAAATGTATTTGCTTTTAAGTGAATATTGTATTTTTAACCTTATTGAAATGGTGAACGAATTTACGATGTCCCGAATTTTTTATTAATTCCTTTGCACAAATAGTAAATTCGCACGTGGGGCCCGCACCGGGAGCGGGGGCCGCCTGATATTCCCGGGACCACATGAACTATTCATTTTGGTCTAGATAATATTTATATGGTGGTGGATAATTCATTTGAGCCATGGAATGGTCCAGAGTTGACCGATTGGTCAAAAGAGGCCCAAATACCGGTATTGGCAAATTAACCGATAAATGCCCGAAATTGAATTTCGGGGACTTATAAATTTAAGTTGGGGAATGAATATTCATTATAAGGGTCATGATGATGGAGAACACACAAAATATTTTATTTGAACCGATAAAATAAAATATATTTAAAACAGTCCGAAAAAATACAACTTTCGGGACTGATTGTACACTTTTGGGCAAAAAGGGGTTGACCTCCCACATGGGTGGGGGCCAACCCACGAATGTGGACACATTTTTTCAAGACTTGGGCGGCTGGATGGAGAGGGGAAGGATGGGAGATGTTGGAGTTGAGAGGAAAGGCATCAAAGGTACACATGGGCTCCCATTTCTTTTTGTTTTGTTCACTCATTTGATCAAGACAAAGAAAATCCTCACCCACTCTCTCCCTCATCCCTGCGGCCAGCACCTCCAAGAAAGAGCCAAGCAAATTCTCCATCTTCCTTCTCCATTGTTGAAGAAAGCTCCACAAGAAAGAATCCCAAGGGAAGGAACTAAAGTGCTAAAAGTGTGATAGGATTAAGGTATGACCTTATCATAACTTTTTCTTAATTTTTCTTCTACCATATGAGATGTATATCATATGGAGAACCCTTGAGGTTGTTCCACATGCCAATAGTGTGGAATAATGGGTTGGGGAGTAATTCTAAGTCCAAGAACGGACTTAAAAGCCAAACCGACCGGTTCACCGGAAAATAACCTTTTAAGGGTTATGGGTATTGATTAAGGTTTATGATGTTAAAACCTTGTTAGGAACTTGGTATAGAGTATCTTTGAGCTTCGCCGGAGTTTCGCCGGAGTTGGTCAAAGTTGGCCGGAGTTGGTCAAAGTTCACCGGAATTAGTCCAAGTTCAACCGCGGAGCGTAGAACACGCTTAAGCTCACTTAAGGTGAGGATGACCGACTATATTGCTTATAATCTTTGGGTTAATTTCATAAGATTTCCTAAATGAATACACAATGTGATTTGCATGGATTATTAATGGTTAAATAATGCCTAAATGAAATTACTATTGATTATAAGTATAGTTTGCATAATATACAAATTTATTGAATAAATTGTGTATGTTTATATGTTATGAATATGATGGCATGATAGTAGTATCAACCATAAATCCCATTTGTGATAAGTATGCTTTTATTTCATGAGAAGAAGCCATGAAAGAATAAAAGTGATATTTTGATATTAAGGTCAAACTACATATTGAATGAAGAATTACATTGAAATGAGTAAATAACTAGTATTGAAATATTAGTTGGAATTGTAGTTGAATAATGGATGAATGGATCCTAAGAAATTGAATTGTAAAGAATCGGTGATTATTGAGCTGGGCTCTAGACCGATGTAGATGACGGTGATTATTGAGCTGGGCTCTAGACCGTAGTAGTTATCGGTGATTATTGAGCTGGGCTCTAGACCGATGTAGATGACGGTGATTATTGAGCTGGGCTCTAGACCGTAGTAGGTAACGGTGATTATTGAGCTGGGCTCTAGACCGTGGTAAGTGATGATGAATTGACACTAAACAAACAAAGTTAACCATGAGATAATAACACCCTAGATTGAGGGTCTTGGAAATTGAAACATTGATTATACTTAGTATAGTTGTCATTGTACTTGTCAAATGCTTCCAAGTACTGACCTCCCCTTCACGGGGGAGGCCACCTCACAGTTTCAGGTAGGAGCTGAGCTTGCTACCAGTGCCCGTTGCTCCGGGCGAATTCAAGGAAGGAAGACGTGGTTCGTGCTTCCTCCGTTCCTGTTTTAAAAACATTTAAATTAATGCTCATGGATATTACATTTTGAATAATCATTTGGGGGCTTGTATGCCCATGTTTGCCAAAGTGTGGCACGAACACTTTTATTAAATATTTCCGCTGCTTTGAATGAATATTTTACATTATGTTTGTTTATGGATGTACTATGTGTGAATGATATTCCAGACGCCTTGTATAGTATGGATGTGTTGGACTGCGGTTGACTATTCGTACTGTACGGCGGATTGTTGACGTGTCCGGTTAGGTCCGGGGCGTGACACCTGGGGTTTTCTTAGGTTACCCACAAGGAACGAAAGGCTACAAAATATTTAACATGGAAAAAGGGAAAGTCGTTGTTTCAAGAGATACTAAGTTCCATGAAGAGATCTTTTCTTTCTCTATGAGTACAACCGAGGGCAATAGAGGATTGGATGATGTGTTAGAAATTGAACCAAGGCAATTTGATCAAGAAGAAGAGCACGGAGAACAATCTGGAGAGTTTGGAGGACGACATAGGGGTGAACATGCACCACCTAGCCCACACTCTGGAAACTTGCAGAGTGAAGATGAGCATGAAAGCTCACAAACTGAAATGGAAGCCATTAGCACACGAGGTTCGAGTGGTGACTCTCATGCCAAAACACCGGAAGTTGAGACTACCACTGCTAGACCACAAAGAAATCGCATTGCCCCAAGGCGCCTAGATGACTACATTGTACTCCTCCCCCCTTCGGTTGATCACAAAGAAACTACATCAAATCAAGGGCCTTCGACGATACACTCCATCACTAATTATCTTTCTTATGAAAAGTTTTCTGATTCCCACAAAACCTTTTTAGCAGCCATCACTTCCAACGATGAGCCAGTGTGTTTTAAACAAGCTATGCAGGATCCAAAATGGATAGAGGCCATGAAGAAGGAAATACAAGCCCTTGAGGAAAATAAAACGTGGACACTCGAGACACTCCCAAAGGGTAAGCAAGCCATTGATTCCAAATGGGTCTACAAAATAAAATACAAACTAAATGGGGAGATCGAAAGATACAAAGCAAGGCTCGTCGCTAAAGGCTTTACCCAAATCGAAGGAGTGGACTTTCATGATACCTACGCACCCGTTGCTAAGCTTGTGACAGTTAGAACTTTATTGTCCATTGCCATTAAGAAAGACTGGATCATTCATCAACTTGACGTGAACAATGCCTTTCTACATGGCAATTTGGATGAAGAAGTTTATATGAAGGTTCCCCGAGGTTTTGCTAAAGAAAATGACACCAGAGTTTGTCGTTTGAGAAAATCTCTTTACGGTCTAAAACAAGCCTCTCGTAATTGGTACAAAAACTTTACCACTGTTCTCCTTAGCCTCGGTTTTAGCCAGTGTAAGTCTGACCATTCACTCTTCACCTACAGAGATGATAGTATCTTCATTGCCACCTTAATTTATGTTGACGACGTTCTAATTGTGGGAAACAATGCGTGCAAAATTCAGGCAGTCAAGCAGTGCTTAAATACGAAGTTTAGTATCAAGGATCTTGGAGTCCTAAAATACTTTCTTGGCATAGAGGTGGCAAGGACCTCTGATGGGCTTTTCCTCAGCCAAAGAAAGTTCACACTTGATGTTTTGAAGGACAGTGGCATGCTAGGATCTCGGCCTAGTTCATTCCCTATTGAACAAAATCTGAAACTCAACAAGGATGAGGAACAACCAAAGGTTGATGCCAATCAGTATCGCCGCATGATTGGTCGACTACTTTACCTACAAGTTACAAGACCCGATATAGCTTACTCAGTAAACATTCTTAGCCAGTTTGTTACTGACCCCCGACAACACCATCTGGACGCTCTCAATAGAGTTCTACGTTATCTCAAAGCTACCCCTGGACAAGGAATCATTCTTCCACGCAGAGGTGGGACAAATCTGGTGGCATATTCAGACTCTGACTGGCTTGGTTGTCCCCTGACAAGGCGATCAAGAACAGGCTACTTGTTACTTTTTGGTGGAGCTCCGGTTTCATGGAAAACTAAAAGGCAGTCAGTGGTATCACGATCTTCTGCCGAAGCCAAGTATTGTGCCATAGCTACCACCGTTAGTGAAGTCATTTGGTTGCGTTGGTTACTAAAGGAGTTGGGAGTTCAACAACATGAACCAACTACCCTTTTCTACGACAACCAAGCTGCTTGCCACATTACAAACAACCCTGTTTTCCATGAACGAACTAAGCATGTTGAGATGGACTGCTTCTTTGTCCGTGAGAGAGTTGAGTCAAAGGAAATCCAACCCTTACACATTGATACAAAGCTACAGCTTGCAGATTTGCTCACGAAGGGTTTGGGCGCAGAACGGCTTCGCTTTCCCTTGGACAAGCTGGGCACTTGTAACCTTCATGCTCCAGCTTGAGGGGGAGTATTGGAATGGATTACTTTACTCTAGGGAAAATATACATTCCTTAATTATCTATTACGTATCTTCCTATGGATTTGATCATCCTTTTAACGCCTTATTTTCTCTCCTTATTTATCTCCTTCCTTTCCTTATTCCCAGCTTATGTATTGTATAAATCTGCCTCGCTCCTTGTATTGAGTGTATACAATGGAATAATATGACTGCTTTATTCATTCATTCTATTAAAAGTACTGTACACGCGTGTACTGTTCATGCATGTACTGTTCACATGATTTTTTTGAATTGATTAAAATGACGTCTTTTTGGATGTGGAGCACGGTGCTCACCATGGGATGATCCCACGGTATGCGTACTGATATAAGAGAGGATATGTCTCGCAATTTGATTAAAAAATAATCAAGTAATAAAGATTGAGTGAACCCGTAGGATTTGGTGCAGTAACTAATTTTGAGAACCAACAATGAGGAGCTTGGCAAGGTTAAAGATGAACCGTAATAAACAACAAATCATTTCAAGTTTTGAAAAAGAGAATCTGGGGGAAGAGGATATAGTATCCTCATTTTATTTTACATTAAGAAAGATGTTGTCAATGTCCATTTGATGTATATTCCATTGAAGAAAACCACTCTAGCTACTGATCTGAACGTTGATGCACTCAACCTTCAATTGACATAGATAACAAGCTGAGCATTGAAACATTCAATGAGATCATCACTTTTATATTTAGTCTAGTATACCAATTTGTATTTGATCTTTTCATTTATTCGCAAATTAAATTTATTATTCTCGAAATTATGGGTATGATTAATAATAACTGAAAGAAGTTAGACAATTAATTCAACCACAAAGTATTAGGGAGTAGTAGTCAATACCCAAAATTTATGCGAGGAAGTGCGTTGTATCAATGTTCCACAAGAATGAATCAATGTGACTTTCAACCTGTATTCGTGCGTATAACGAAATTCATTCCAACACCCAAAATAGTACTACCTTCGTCCCCTGTTATTGTCCCGTTGCGGTTACGATGCTTGACCGACGATAAAGCAAACAAATTCCTGTTCGCGTTCAAATTACTTTTAGAAAAAAATTACATATTCAAAAAATATATTAAAAGATTTACAAAGTCGCAAAAACGAGAATCAAATTTAATAAAAATTTAATAGATAAAATAAGAGATTAAAAGTGATTTGTATTGATAAGTGAATGAGAAATAAGACAATAATAACGGGACTGAGGGAGTTACAAATAGATAACATGATGATAACCTGGCGACACACCTTAGTTATAAAAAAGAATTGATTTAAATATGTTTTTAGTCCCTCCAAATATAGATCCCTGCAAAATATTTTCGATCCCTGAAATATATGTTTGTTTTTGTTTTAGTCCATGACTAATGATAACAATCTCCGTTTGACAATGAAAGAACCCGACAAATAGGTATCCTTTAATTCTTTGTCATGCTATTCAAAAAGTATTTAATTTCATTGTTCAAAAGGTTTTAATACATATTTAAAAAGTGAAAATAAATTAGCTTGCATATTGTTTTAACTCTCTTATTAATCTAAAAAAATAATAAACTGATGAATTTAAATATTTCTAGTAGATTTATGCAACTGATAATAAAAAAATTCGAATTATAGTATTGGAGTTAGAGATGGACTAAAACCAAAATAGCGCATATTACAAGGATGAAAAAAAAATTGTAAGAACCTAAAAGAAGGTATGTCATATTTACACGACTAAAACCATATTTAAATCTGAAAAACAAATAAAACATTTTGCAGGACTAAAACGATATTTAAATCAAGAATCTGACTAGTTCCGCGACCCAGACACATGGAGGCAGCTGTGAAGATGATCAACCACAGGGCGTTAGACGCTCTCCGATCAACGGAAACTGTAGAGCTGGAAAGCGGCCTGTCCCTGGTCCCACGTGTCAAGCTCATACTCACAGTCTCCCGCGCTGACCACTCCGTTTCACCGCTCGACGAGTGGAAGCTCAAGCGGTCGCTGATTGATTACCTGAAGAACACGCATTCCGTCTCCGTTCAGGAGGAAGACCTCCAAGTACGGAGATTCAAGGACCTGAACAAGCGCAAGCGCGACGAGCCAGTAGCTCGTGGAAGCTTCTGTATTCGAGACCTAGGGTTTCTCGCGAAGCTATTGAGCTCAAAAACTGAGAAGGACGATGTCAACGCATTCCAGAAGAAATTTCGGGAGTGGAGGAGAGGAATTGTTGAGGGAATGGATGGTATGGATGTTAATATTGAAGGAACTAAGTTCAAGTTGAGTGTTGTGCTGCAGGCATCTGATGATTTCGAAGCAATGAAGAAGGAATGGGAAGAGATTGCTGCTTTTGGAGGTCAAGGTTTGTTAAGTATGAATCTTGGATGACAATATGTAACTTATTGTGCATTCTTTAATTGTTTTTGCGTCAATGCAACTAGTTGCTTGAATTCTATATAAAGTGCAATTTTCTGCTTGCTTACATATGAATTGCTGTATTGCTATATAATCAAACTTCAGCTGAGATGAAATTGAGAAGTGCATTCATGGTTTATTAACCATGCTTGCTGGATAGTAATTAACTAATTATATTTTGTCATATTAAACTTAAGACTAAGGCACTAAGCTCGTAAGAACTTTTATCGTGATTATTCATGCCCATTGACCTGTTATTCTACTAGTAGTACTACTTTTCTTTTCACGCCTTGCTCGGTAGTTGTTTATTCTAAACTATTTTAACCAATTAATGCCCTTCCCTTTTTATCTACTTTCTGTAGGATATCAAAAGGACTCAGGTATACAGCCTGATACAATTGTGTTGAGAGGTTTGCCATCACGATGGTTTGCTGAGACAAGGGTTTCTCCAAAGCCTTCCGTGCTTGTCAGTCACACAATTTTTTCAATGTTTGGGGAAATTAGGTATGTGTGATAGTATTTAGTGTGAGACCCAGTTTGGCACTTCGCCAACGTGCTTGAGTACTTAAAAGGGATAGCAATGTTGACCATCATTAATAATTTCATTCAATAGGAACCTTGATGTGGCTGAGGACAATAATATAGGTAAGGATGTTGGAGGCGACGAAGGGAATTTTATTTCCGGGCTCCAATGTAAGATTGTGGTTCGGTTTGAGAAGCACAGGGACTTCTGCAATGCTTTGAATGCATTAAGTGGCCGTTCATTGCAAAAGGTATTTCTTTCCAATTATATTCAATTTATAATATTTCAATATTACAATCTTGCATTCTTGCCCTTAATGTTTTTTATCCTTCCACAACCACATTCCCTGCTTTTCTCTTTGATGCCTGGAGGCGGGTGTCAAGAGCATACCTGTTGAGTATGTGACAGGACTTTTATAATGAGTAATGAGTTTGAGTGTTCTATGTGATTATGAGGCAACTCTTCTTTATGAGGATCTTTTTGGAGTGCATGAGCCATTAGTCTTAATGTTACATGACATCAATGTCTTGTCCGGTGATGGCTGTGGGGCCCTGCGTTCTTGATGGTTTGGAGGGATCTTGTTTGGGGGTTGATTTGTTTTTTCGAACCTTAAGTTCCCAGCCTGGATTTGGACTAAATGGGCTGTTGAGGTATCCCACATTGGTTGTATACAAGGATTGGGTCCTGCAAATATAATGTCAGGAAAGCCTAATTTCTTGAAGATATTTTATTGTGGATTTTACCTAATTCAACACAATTGAGTGGTATAATAGGGTGTTAATCACATAGTTGGTGGTATATGCAGCTGGGTTCGCGCTTGATAGCTGATTATGATGTAACCTGGGACAAGGATGGATATTTTAGAAATGCTAGAAATCAAACAGGGGTAAGAGATAGATTGGGGCTCGCAAGCGAATCATGGAGTGAAAGAGTTGAAGCACCGAGGAGTAGATCATACAACTATAGTCATGTGGATGGCCAAAGCAAGAGATTCAAGGTTGGTTTCTACATTAAGGGATTGTTTTGTAATGGTTATTTGTGGCTTGATCGACTGTATTCACTGTTTTTTCGGAGCAAAAGCTTTTTGGTGACATTTATTTCAGCCAAGGGAGTAAGTCAAAAACTACTTATTGACCCTTTTTAGCTTATAATATTGTGACGAACACTTTTATTTATATTCTCAGCGAATATATTTCTTAAATTTCTGGTCAATAATCAAAAGTCAAAGAAAGCCCTAACCCAGAATTGGCTTTCCAATGGGGCCTCAATATGTGATAAACTGCTTCATTTATATTCCCAGCCAAGATATTTCTTGCATTCCTGGTCAAAAATCAGAAGCTTGTTTTTTTTTTGAAAAGCAATTTGCTTTTGATTTCACATGCACTGATTTAGTAGTTAGACATTCTAAATGGGATTTAGGCCACTTACCTGGAGTCGTTTCTTGATTTGCAGGTATAAGATTGTGTTGCTTCATTATTCAAAAGCTCAACCCGGTCTAGCTTACTCCGTAAGTTGTTTCCTTTAATTTTACAAAATTATTTTATTATAGATATGAACAATTGACATAAAAGTGCTTTGCAGATGGAATTCACGGGTTTAATGTTATCACAAGATGCATGCATGCTCCCCAGTTTCCAACTCCACTCGATTGGGAGCTTCCTTGATTTATGTTGCACGGACATGAGAATACAAGAAATGCGACATGCACAATTATCGTTTCAAATGAAATACAACTGCTTGAGATGGTTCAATAAAGTTTCTTCAATGTTTTGGGAAAGTTTCCAAAACCTTAAAATATCGAGGTGTTACTTGTTGATGTTTTAAATTATAATTGTGTGGTCTTTAGTGCCGGAGTAATTTATATACATGTATGGCTGTGTCCATCCAGTGTAAGTGTGTTCTTATACACTTACGAACTCGATCAAGTGGAGACAGCAACAATGACATTCCTCTACTGTATTCATTGACGTCAATGCTATTTATTATGTTGATCAGCATAGTAAGCCTATTATGGTTACCAAACAGAGCACATGCCACATGAGTACTCTGATTAAATAATTTGTTTATACAAATTATTCTATGCTGAATCTTTAGTATGGGTGGACTCGGGTCGGGCCAACCGGTCCGAAACCGGCCCGGACCGGTACTGTTTGTACCCGGTCCGGCCTGGAAACTGGTCTGGGTGCCGGTTCGGGCCAACTGACCCGGTCTTAAAGCGGTCCGGGCTCGGGCCTGCAGAAAGTTGAACCGGCCCGGCCGGTCCGGGCCCGGTTCGGGCCATAACGGCCATTTTTTTTATATTTAAAGGCTTCTAGCCGTTGGGACTGTTCCCAAACGGCTCTATAGCCATTGGAGGCATAGGAGGGGGGGGGGGGGGGGTGGGGTATACAAAAAAAACCTATTTCTAATCCTATTTTCTATACATTTTTTACATCTCTTCTTCTACAACTCTTCCTACTCTCTAATTCTCTATTCTCTCATATTCAATCATCTTCATTCTCCATCTTCTCCAAATTCTTTCTACATATATATTATTTATATAATTATTATATTTACTTATATATTAATTATCTACTTATAAATATATACTTATACACATTCATATTATAATTCTTTACACAATATATATACTATATATACTTATACACATTCATATTTACTTGATATTTAGTTATTATCCATACTATTGTTATTTACTTATATTTACATATTACATTTAGTTAATATATAAATATATATATATTAAAGTATTAAGTATAAGTGTATTACTCACCTTATAGTAATATACTTATATATTATATATTATAATATATATATATATATATATATGAGTAATCTTCCGGTCAGGTATACCTGGCCGGAGCCGCCGTCTGGCCTCCTCCTTTTGGGGGCCTTCCCGGTGGTATTTTTTGCTCAAATTTTTTGTGTATGTTCCTCATCAAGTCTAGTTCATCCATACCAAATTTCAGCCAAAAATTCAATCGGGAAGGTCGTCAAATGATTTTTGCAAGTTAACTGGTCCGGAAAATACATATTCCGGACCAGTTAACTTGCAAAAATCATTTGACAACCTTCCCGATTGAATTTTTGGCTGAAATTTGGTATGGATGAACTAGACTTAATGAGGAACCTACACAAAAATTTTGAGCAAAAAATACCATCGGGAAGACCCCAAAATGGAGGAGGCCGGACGGGGGCAGTGGTCAGGTATACCTGACCTGAATATTTCTCTCTCTCTCTCTCTCTCTCTATATATATATATATATATATTAAAGTATTAAGTATAAGTGTATTACTCACCTTATAGTAATATATTATATATTACTTATAATACTTTTACACATTATATAAACTATATATACTTATACACATTCATACATTTTATTAAAGTAGTTAACTGTTAGACTTCTCATTTTTCTATTAAATTAGTTAATTGTCACATTTCTCTTTAAAAAAAAATAGTTACTTGTTACATATCTCATATTAATATTAGTTCATTTTTCTACATTTATCTTTAAACTATAAAAAGTAGTTAATTGTTACATTTCTCATTTTCCTATTAGTTAATTGGTACATATCTCATTAAAGTAAAAAAAACTAGTTAATTGTTACATTTTTCATATTAATATTAGTTATTTGGTACATTTCTCATTAAAGGAAAAAAACTAGTTAATTGTTACATTTTTCATATTAATATTAGTTAATTGGTACATTTCTCATTAAAGTAAAAAAACTAGTTAATTGTTACATTTGTCATATTAATATTAGTTAATTGGTACATTTCTCATTAAAGTAAAAAAACTAGTTAATTGTTACATTTGTCATATTAATATTAGTTAATTGGTACATTTCCATTAAAGTAAAAAAACTAGTTAATTGGTACATTTCTCATTAAAGTAAAAAACTAGTTAATTTTTACATTTGTCATATCAATATTAGTTAATTGGTACATTTCTCATTAAAGTAAAAAAACTAGTTAATTGGTACATTTCTCATTAAAGTAAAAAACTAGTTAATTGTTACATTTCTAATATTAATATTAGTTAATTGTTACATTTGTTACTAAAGTATTAATTAGAAGTAGTTCGATTTTTTTTTCAAGGAAAAAAAATTGTTACATTTCATATACTCATAATTTAGTTCGAATTTGCTATAGTTTTCTTAGTCACATTTTATTATTACTATTGTACTCATATAAAATATTTGATATCATTTAATATTTGTTCAATTTTAAAGATGGACCGTGGTAGACATTCTGTAGATATGGGTAATCTCTAACGCAACCGCAAGAGGGAGATTGCGGCGACTCGTCCTACTTCATACAAAGGCAAAGGTAAAGTGCGGGTCGAGTCTTCTTTTCAAAGTCAAGATGATTTTGAAACGGATTACCAACAGAGATGATATGGCGATGTCCAACGAGCAACTACAAAACTTATTGTCCCAAAATGATCCACGCTTTGCACAAAAACAACAATTCCCGACAACCATTGACGAAGATGAGCTCGAGGATGAAAAGACTGAAATTCCCATGTGTATCACCACATGTACATACGTGGAGAGCAACAAAAGTCCACAAACCTCCTAATTGACACCAACGAGTAAAATCTCCTTGCGCTTCAGGACCCCATGTAAGATTCACCCCGAAAAAAGTGATCCAAAAATGGATTTGACCTAAAGTTTCAGGGTATGTCCGACCAAATATTTTACCTACCCAATATTCATGATTATCAATATATCTTCTAAAAGGTCATATCAAACGCTAAATAGTACAATAAATAGCCCATACCACCAGCGGCTCCCCATAAAAATAGGCTAATAGGGTAACCCGTTAGCTTAGCTTTAGCTGTAGGCTCCAGAGGTTCCAGTTCTAAGGGACTAATGGATTGGCAGTTGCACCAATCCGAAGTTGTTATAGTCTGAAGGGGGGCAGTAGGTGACCAACTAATGGATTTACCAAATATAGTTTTCACTTATTAAAAGAAAAATTAACCTAATTAGGACTAAAATAAAGACAAAGTTCCCAAATAGGAGTATTTGCTAATTTATTCCCTACATAGGAACTATTGAGTGAATCAGCCGTTACATATTCCTATTTTACCCCTTTTAAGGATTCTCCAGCCCCATCCCTCTGTCATCCGCATCTGCTTAAATTTTTTTGTTCTCTTCTCACACACACTCTCTCTTCTTTCTCACCATAAACTCCCATTTCTCCTTCATATCTCCTTCTTATCTTCTCTGCCTTCACGATCTATATTACATCTCGACAGTTTTTAGCAGTGGCGGGAGCAGCGGCGGGCGCGCGGCGGCGGCTTTCAACGACAGGCTGGAGTGACGGGCAGGAGCCGTGGCATGCAGCGGCGGGGTCGTTTGTCCTCCTCTCCCTCCTCTTCTCCCTTCCCTTCCTCTTTTTCTCCTCCTCGATCTTCTGCTCAATTACTTTCTTCTCCTTTTCTTACTAATTTCTATAACAAATGGTTCTCTAATTTTAATCTTGTTTTCACAATTTTTTTTTTCATAGTTTTTTAAAAAAAAAAAATTGATAGTTTGGGTGAACTTCCCGCTTATGCCTTCCCCCATGCCGCTTACCTTACTAGCACGATACCGAAATGGGCTTTTTGAAAGGAGCTCGGAGAACCAGCTGTAAAGAGCTAAGCGTAGCAGTCGTAAAGCCCATAAGGGCAGCACTCCTTGAAGCGGATACTTATTCATTGCCGGTTAAAAAGAGGTTTTACTATTTTTTTAATGAGTTCAATGGTTTAATTAAGTGAACGAAAGACTAGGGGGCTTAATTGTTTTTTTCTTTAAGCTAGAGGACTTATATGATAATTTCCTCTAAATTTAATACATAATAACATGTCTAGGTCTAACTTCGGTTTTCAACACAACAATTTTATTAATAAACTTTTTATCAAATAAATAACTTTTAATTTTGCAACTTAAATTACGATTCTAATGAAATGAAATAAATTTTCTATTATATATATATATATATATATATATATATATATATATTGAAAGTATATATATTTTTATTAATAAAATATATTTTAAGTTTAACTTTTTCTCAATTCTACACATTCAACCCATTCAAAAAGTGAAGTTGAATGAGAATTTCACTAGTTTCAACAAATTCAACCAAAGCCAAGGCAATCAAAATTTCACCAATTTCAACCAAATAAGAGGCGTGTCATCATCATTATAATATAAAGAGTGCAACCATTCATTTCCGGACCAAATGATAACATTTCTTTCCCTTTCTGTATTAACACAACTGATGCATTTGCTTAGATAAATGAGAGCAATGTTTTATTGTTTTATGTGCACAAGGTGTACTCCAAAACGAATAGAATTTGCATCGCATATTTTGGTGAGCTGACTTCCTAATGAGGTTGTATGAATATGTCCTCCCTCCATGGATGAACCTGGGCTTAAACACACACAAGTACAAAAAAGCATGAGTTTCTTTCAAACAAACTCAATATCAGCATGATTTTTTACAAATATGAACATCGATCAATGAATGGGTGGGTGTAAATCCTTAGTTTCACCCCTCTTTTTGTAGTTAATACAATTTATGTAAACTAATTCAACCACTGAAGCGTTTATGCATTTCAAGGACCTGGCTAATGGGTTTCCAGGACCCCTGGCAAGGGTGATGGTTTAGTGCTTTATGACTTTATGAGCTTGTTTGGTCACCAAAAGTGACTTATTGCCCCCGTTTGGTTTTTGGCGGTTTGGTACCTACACTCTGCTAAATGCAGCGTTTGTAGGTTAAAAAATTCGAACCAAACCTACACTTTTGCTGAAAACGCGATTAACCAAACAGGGCCTAACAAGTACTCGACTCGAACCAAACCAAGTCACTTGAGATCGATTCAGTTCTATTCAAACATAACTCGACTGAATCCAAACTCAAATCGAACTCGACTCGAACAGACCAAATCAAGCTCAATCTATATACAAACTCGACTCGAAATGCTCACAAACTATACAATTATGAGTTAGCATTGATTCTTTTAGTTTCATGCATATCACATTACATAATATATGCATAGCATTGATCCATGCATAAAATTGAACTTATTCTCTACTAAAAATATACTAGAGATTCACATATTGATTAGCGTTTTAAATAATGTTCTAAAAATGTTATGCAAACATTAACATTCTCAAGCGACGCTCAAGCAGTTTAAGTAGATTTAAGTAGAATTAATTGAATTTTGTTCACCTTAGCTTTGAATAAATCATAGATGGCAAAGAGAGTCCTAATGTCTGGAGACAACTAGCTCAGGTGAAGAATTTAAACTTTAAAACGATGTTTTTATATTTAAAAAATTATTGATGATCACACATATGCATTTAAACGTATACTAAATAAAACTCTTTGTTTAAAAATATATCATTTTTAGAATAGATAAAATCCGAATACAACTCAAACTCAAATTCAACTCGAACTCAAATTCAAGTCGAACCAAGCTATTTACTTCAACTCGACTAAAACTCGAACTCGGTCTTTCTTTATCAAGCACGACTCGATCTAAGCCGAACTCGAGCTCGACTCACTCGTTTAGCACCCCTTAGCACAATAAATAGCTTTTTAAAGGGTGTTTGAAATTGATTCTTCTATTTCTTTTTTAAAAACAAAAGTGGAATCAGAATTAGTTTTTCAGAAGCTGGTCTCCCGGCTTCTAAAAAATGCTTCTAGGAGTAATTTTGCGTACTCAGAAGTACTTCTCCACTTTCAGCCAAACAGTTTAATATCTACTTCTGCTCCTTAAAAGATCAAAAACAGATTTAAGAAGTAGATCCAAACACCTCTTTACTTTCTGATTTGGCTGAAAACCTGAAACTGATATTACCCAACACTTGTCCTTCAAAAAAATCGAGCCGAATGAGCGAAGTAACCTTAAGAAAGCGGGATCTAGCATTTATTTAAATCTTAAAACGTCCATTAAGCGTAAGATCTAAAAAACATGCTTATAGATAAGATGTTGTGCTAAGTATCTAAATCCACATGAAAGAATATTACACTTTATGTAGCTTGGTGTCATTTTAACGTGTTCTAAACTAGAAAAGCTGCCAGTTTTGTGGTGAGAAACCGAATTAAATCGAAGTTGAACATAAAGGTGCTTGAAGTACCACTAATCTTAAATGGGATAGAAACATAAGAGAGAATCTTGAAAACTTCATTGAAGAGACAATCCCACAAAATCACTGGCAGTTTTCCCTAGACCTAGAAATATCAGCTTGTTCAACTCACTGAAATAATGGCTCGTCTGAAATGAAAATGGAAGAACGGCTGAACTGCTTGAGCAAATGTACAATGGTCATAATGAAAAAGAGAGAGCAATACCAATGAAAAAAAATATGATGTTAAGCCATAAAGGATATATTCCAGTTTCACTTATAAATACCACTTTCAAATAGGATATTGATTAATATATGCGTCACATGATTTTCTGTTAATGCAGATTGCAGATAGATATCAATACACATATTCATGTAATGGAGTATCTCCATATGAAATTGAAAGAAGCATCTCGAGTTGATCCTTAAAAGTTAGATATTCCATTTACCAAGAGGTGGTCTGAGGGACCAAAATGTAATACTTCAAGAATTTGAATTTAATTCTCCTCGAAGACAAAATTGCCCTCAAAATATTACTTTCAACTTTTGAAACACAATATTTGTCACCTTCTTGTACCCAAACTCATTGCACTACACATGAACTTATAAACTATAGAGAAAAAGGGCAAATAAGCCCTCAAACTATTAATGATTCTGCAATCAGACTCTTGAACTGAAAAGCCCTTGCCAAAACACTTCTCGACCCAATCAGGTAAAAAAGGATCTAATTGCTTTATTTAAATGGGTTGAGGGGAGTATTTGTAAAATATTTCTCTTCAAGGGCCTAGTTGCAGAACCACTAATAGTATGAGGGTTTATTTGCCGCTTTTCTCTCAACTAAATCCAGATTCAGAGTGTAATTCTGAAGACTTGAGTCACTTTGAAAACTCTACATGCAAAACCTGAATATGCCAAATTACTCTTAGTTGAGACATTCATAAGCACACCACTGCAACCATTCGATGACAGCAATGGACATAGAAGTTCAATCAAGAACAAAAACAGACTAAAATTTGCAAAGATTAATAATATCCATTATGCATTAAAAAAGGTTAGAAGATACCTGAGGAATGAATTCACTCACTACTAGCAACATGGCCACCCAGAGTTTCTGCCTTCTTAACCCACATTAATTGATTTCCTACCCTTCGAGAAGGTGCTTTTCTGTCATTAAAATATCTCTGCCGCTGGCCACCGCCATTTCTATCCCTCCCCTCTGCCTTCTTCTCACCAAGATGGGTCACCTTGGTTTTAACATTGGCATGTTTTCGATCATCCAACAACAAATCCTGAAAACTCTTATCAATTTTCTTCTCAAAACTTCCTGTTCCACTTTGTTTCTCCTTCTCACCATTGTCCTTCCCTTCTTGTTGGGCCAATCCAAGAAACCTTATTTCGTCTTTCTTTTCCATCTCTCCCAATTCTTCTTCTGCCTTCCGTTGAGCCTTCAATTTTTTCTGCCGTTCACGGTTTTTCTTAAACCTTCCTCCCCCTTTCCTCCTTCCACTACGTTCTCTTCTAGAAGCCTCTGGAATACCCTTTTCAACCGCATTTTCAGACAACTGAAGCTCACTACCTTCGTCTTTCCCACCATTCTCCTCGTTCGAGACAATGTGAGCTGCTACATTTGCAGGACATTCCAGATTCCTAGGGGACCTAGGTTTTCTTCTTTCCCGGTAACCCATTTTCGTCTTCGTTTCCCTAATACCCCGATTTTCCGGAATCAGCACTGAATCGCTGCTTTTAAGCTCCTCGTACTCCTTCATGGAGCCTTGCAGGTCCTTACCGGGTTGGTTGCGACCGAGACGGAGACGATTTTGATTCCGGATTGCGGGTTTAGAACTGTGTTTTGACCCGTTTGAGCTTTCTTCGTTTGGTTCCAGTCTCAAATTCCGTTGTTGCTGCTTCAGTTGTTCCTCCTCCTCCTCTTTCTTCCTCTGGAGCCATCGCTCTTTGAGCATCGCCAACGTAACATAGTTTGCGGGAAGTGATGGGTGTTTCCTCGCGGGGTTTGCGCCTTCGAATTCCTCCATGAGATTACAAGAAGAAGAAGAAGAAATCGCCAAATGATAACCCCAACTTACACTCATACCCACATGAGTACATAACTCCTTAGGCATTTAAAAGTTGGTAATCCTTCGTGGGCAAGATATGAATTTTGTTCGCCCAAAAAAGGCCAAATTACTCATTTCAATTCATTTTCATTGAATCCCGCAGAGGCTCCCCCACCTATGATGAGGTAAGGAGGCCGGATGTATGCAGTTTTACTCCTATATTAAAGAGAGATTGTTTCCGGATGACCCATAGTGAAAATCTCGTCCAAAATTGCATGAACTGACTGTTGCTTCATAACAAATAAGCGCAAACAGTTTAGTGAGTCATTTCGCTTTATTCCATCATTTTTTCAAACCAAAAAATAATGAATCTTTGGCTCCATTGCAAATGATGGATAGAAAATAAAAAGGCCAAATTACTAAATTAATAAAAAAGGATGATTTACGGGATTGATAAAAAAAGAAAACCTAGTCACAAATTAGTTAATGTTTTGTGACTGAGATACTTTTAGTCCTTGATTTTAGATTTTCAGACATTTCATATCTTAAGTATTATCAAATTGACATTTTCAGTTCTTTTACTTTGATTTTATATGTACATTAACGCGAGCACACACACATATAAATTCATATATTTTTAGTATTAATATTTTAAATATGACTGTTTATTAGTTTTTTTTAAATCTACTCCATTCTATTAACTTTCATTGTAGGTTTGAAATAAAATGCTAATAAGTTAACTGTTTGTGATTAAATGTTAAGGCGTATAATGACCATTAAGGATATGAATTTAGAAATATATATATATATGAACATGTTCGGTTCTGACTCAAAATTAGTGGAACTGTTGTGTAAAAATTTTAATTAATGAATTCGGGTTCGGTTCCAATATAAAAAATCAAGAAGCGTTATGAAACCGAACCAATACAAAATGGTTCGATTCTTGCTTTTATTGGTTTCTAGAATAACTATTTATCTTCAAATTAACACATAGCTTACTTTCTACCACATAAAAAAAACTTAAAAATCATTGTTCATTGGTAAAAATGAAGGCCTCATCATAGTAGTAACAATAGGACGTCCACTTAAACTCTGCCAAAATCTAAAAAATACATTGAATTCACATGTATAGATATAAAAGCACCATTACGTCCTACTCACTAGTACCATAATTTATAATACATTTAATAATTTCAAATATCATGAAGATAGTAAAGTAAAATATATGCAATCAACTACGTACAAGTTATTTGAATTATTTTATATTTATAAAATTTATGCGATAGAACAAAACGTTATTTGTAAAAATGAGCTTAATGTATTCAACCTCATGTGCAATATTATTACTTCTGTTTTCATTGGTTAAATTAGAATTGAAGGCTAAATATCATTCATTATATTATTGTTGTTATTGTGGTGGGGGTTATTATTGTTATTTTTAATATTCTTGTTACTATATTATTATTGTTGTTGTTGTTGTTGCTGTTGTTGTTGTTGTTGTTGCTGTTGTTGTTGTTCTTATCATCATCATCATCATCATCATCATCTTTCATATCAATGGCCAAGATTATTTCTTATTTTTCCCCTAGGAAACACTTTTTATTTGATCCATACTATATGTATATATATATATATATATATATATATATATATATATATATAGGGGATGGTTCAGGTGAAAATGATGTCTCAGGAAAGAAATGAGAATAAGATCTAACCGTCTAATATACTTAATGGACGATGAAGATTTAATATAAATGAGGATGGCATTGAAGTAATTAGGAGGAATCTTGAAGGATAATTCTAAGGGTGCTTCTACCGTACCTTTATTAATTAGAAGTGTTCCGGTACATTTGCCTAGATAACAAATACACGGAGGACATGTGTAAATTTTAACTGCACTAAAATAATCAGATTTGAGTCCTTTTGCAAAAAGCTCTGATTTTTTTCGGTGCATGTGCATCATCGGCCTTCCACAGTTCCGGCGGTTTGAGTAGCTGCACAGGTCATGCCTCCTCCATATTTGCTCGATGAACCATGATTCAGAAGACAGACAATGACTTGTTGGCGTAGCACTGCACTCCTATTTTCAAGGAGAGAATCGAAGGCGGCCTGTATTGTCAAAGATGGAAGTTCCTCATCAAAAACTCCTTCTTCATCAGCGACCAAAGGTGGTCTGTGAAAAAACGGGTTTCTCTTATTGTGCGCAGGGCCGCAGGCGACGCTCCGGGCGTCTAGCAACATTTTTCAGCAAACACCTACAGGTCTGGGCCGTCGGACAACGAAAATCATCCTGATAACCGCCTCTTTCTCCCTTCCTCAGCTCCCTCTCTAGGCGCTTCTTCCTCGCCGCGTCGGCGGGTTTAGTCCCTCTGATCTGCAACCTTTCAGGGCTCGGGGTGTAACTTGCCGGCATGCCATAATATAGAATTATATACTCCGCAGATTACTTGCTATATTATACTCCGTATTTATTTAGTATAGGAGATTAGGAGGGTGATGATGTGGCACCATAATAAAATTTCATTGGCTTATAAAACCCGGGTACCGGTGCCTCTGAAATTAAGAAAGGTACGGTAGAATTTTCCTAATTCTAATGCCTAAACCAACGAAATTAATGTTTGAGGGCAAATATGTAAAATACTGTTGCATTATAACGGACCACTACCACGCCTTCCTAAAAAAACTCATTAAATTTTGGATTAAATGGAATGCACCTAAACTTTCGGACTATTACTTATTACATATCAAAAAAATTAAGCATTATGTTGTACACGTTGAATTTATAATGAAAAGATTTCTACAAATAGGAAAATTAAATTCTCCACTACGACACTCCCTCATATTTCCCAAAATACATAGATACGTTCTTTTTCAATATAAAGATCAAATTCCAAAATCTAGTTTTTTTTGCATTACTCATGTGATTTTATTTCAAATTACGTATCTCCTCGTAAATATTAAATCACAGTAAGTCAAAGTTTTGCACTTCAACTTTGTATGAATGCACTTTTATTAAAACATTGTGCACAATTATATCACAAGATTTACACTAAAGTATAGAATAACGTACTGCACTTTTCTTCAAAACCTTTTGTAACATCAATTTAATTAAATACTTGAATTTTTACAAAAAGTCATTTAAATAATCAACACCACTTATCGATGAAATAAATATGAAGTAAAATACTATTTTATTACATTAATCTAAACTTTTTAAAACTGCACATTTATGTCATTACCTTGCACTTTCTAAACATTTTACTTCACTTTTTTCTAATGTGATATTTAATATGCACTTCCTATAAAATTAACCTACACTTTACCTATAAGAGTTGTGCACACTCATATGCCTTAAACAAAAATGAATGCAAATATATAAGAGTGCAAACTATTAACTAGCAAGTGCATTTTAAATATATTCAAAAGTGCACAATTGCATCGTACTTTCAAAAGTACATAGGCACTCTTATATAAAATGAAATGCACTTTTATCATGCTCATATTAAATATATTCGAAAGTGCATTATTATATTAAACGTTTTGAAGTATGAAGCAATATATCTACTCTGAGGGTGGATATATATGTACTTTGACACAATGCAATAAAAAACATCAATGAAAACCGTTATGCAATAATAATAAACAAAAAAACAATATATATATATATTGGTATCATAAAGTGAGAAGATCGATGACTTATTTAAACATAATTTTACAAGGTTTGATCTAATGACTTGTATTTTTATTGACTGATCCTGATATGCACTATTTCCTATAGCATACATTTATTATGTTACGAGTATTATTTTTTGTTTGTCATTTTTACTAGTTATATTTATTTCAGGATGTAATCTTTAGATTCAATTACTTAATGTGTAATTATTTGTACTTTTTGTGCAAGTTTGTTTAAGGAGGATGTAAGACATTATTACAATTACCAAAAGAAGACATGACGAAACATGAATATAAGTGATGATACGAAACCTGATCGGCTTGAAGCAAAATCGGGTCGGGTTGGAACTCACATCTGAAGCTACCACGAAGCTATGCACTAAAACCCAGTCTGGTTTGTACTCAACTTGGTCGGGTTTGAGTTGACACCAGACAACTGAACATGTTGAAGATCAAAAGATTGTGGAAAATCTGATTTGATACAAAATCCGGTCGGGTTGGAGATAAATCCGGTCGGGTTGATGTGATTTGAGCACTTTACGGACTACTGCCATAGATACCCGGCTGGTTAGGTATCCCTTATACCTGATCGGGTATCAGACCCAGCCGCCTCAAAACACCTATAAGTACACCCATTTTCCTTCCCATTTTGATACTCATTCTTATATATTCTTAAGCTCAGTTTAGATAAGTGTTTTCTTTATACTTATTTCATGTTTAGTCTCCAAATGAGGAATTAAACTCTTCCATCTTGGTTTTGCTACATTGAAGCTTGTGTTTTGTAAGTTGTGCGTTGTTTTCTTTAATCACCTTCCTCTATAATATTAACTACATTCCTATTTATATTTGATATTAATATTAATATTTGGGCATTACTAAATGATCAACTAGGTTTTGTTTTCAAATTAATTACTACTAGAATCGATCGATAAATACGCTTGTTGTTCGCTCGGTCCTCCCAACGATTATTTAGATTACTAACGCATGTGTCTCATGGTTAATGATCTACAGAGGATTGATTATATTAATTAAACCAATAAACTGTTTTTTTGAAGTTGTCAAACTAAGTTGATTTCATCTAAAGTTGTATTGTTACTAGCGGGTCAATATAAGACATGTTTTATATTGACTAGTTAGTAAATGTTACTACTGAACATGTCTCGTTGTTAATAACTACTCTCGATGAATTGAAAATACTCCATGACTGAGTATTTGAGAGGAGATAGTTAAAGATATAACTGAGTCACTAAATAAAAAATAGCAAAATCAAGTCTCCATCTCTATTGAGCTAAATCATAGAAGTCATTCATCTTAGTGTTTAATTATTGTCAAGTTAAATAATCTGAAGAACCTCATTTTGGTGCAATTTCACAAAGAAGAAATACCTTTTCTCGTGGATACAAATTGAACCTTACTACGCTATACTACGTGTACTAGTGTTGATTTTATTTTGAGGCACACAATGATTATATTGTCATGAACTCCATCACAAGTTGTAACACATTATACTGAAAACAAGAAAAATCAAAATGATTTATCTATGTCATACTTCATGATAGCTCTTTAATGTAACTTACTTTGAAGATCACTAGTTGAGCTCCAAGAGGGGCTTTGGCACGAAAGTGTCCTAATTTGAAATATTTCAAATGCGTTTATTACATTGCTTATAATAATAAATTTATCATAGTGGATCATAAGAAAACCATCTTTTCATCATTGTTTGGCATTCCTGAGGTTTGTATTCAGCAGCTGTATGACCTGCCCCCTTCACTGTTGCAAATGTCATGTTGTTTGAGTATGTTCTTGTAAACCTATAATATTCAAAAATTGATGTACACATAAGAAGCAGTGTTAATTATATTCTCAAGAAATATTATATTTAATTAGAAAGTTGTATTGAAAAAATTATACTACGTAGTAACTATTACTGTTGCTATTACTATTGCTATCACTATTGCTATTGCTATAATGCTATTACTATTGCTATTACTATTGCTACTACTATTACTTTTACTGCTACTAGTAATAGTAGTATTACTACTACTAGTAGTATTACTATTACGATTACGATTACTATTATTATTACAATGACCACCACCATTACCATTACCATTGTCATTGCCATTGCCATTGCCATTGCCATTGCCATTACCATTACCATTACCATTACCATTACCATTACCATTACCATTACCATTACCATTACCATTACCATTACCATTACCATTACCATTACCATTACCATTACCATTACCATTACCATTACCATTACCATTACCATTACCATTACCATTACCATTACCATTACCATTACCATTACCATTACCATTACCATTACCATTACCATTACCATTACCATTACCATTACCATTACCATTACCATTACCATTACCATTACCATTACCATTACCATTACCATTACCATTACCATTACCATTACCATTACCATTACCATTACCATTACCATTACCATTACCATTACCATTACTATCATCTTACCCGGCAACTTCCCTATCAACAATCCATGGCCTCCACTCATCAATAATAGAATAGTTTAGAGCTCGTATCCATGCTTGTGTTGAAATGAAGGTAATAACAAAGTCGTGATCCCCACTACACAATATGAAATAAAAAATTGTCAGTCATGGCTAAGTATAGTTTAGTTTTAAATGTTCCTTCACAAAAGTTTTTTCCCCTGTTTTCATAAGAGCAAATTGTGATACATCGATAAAAACAAACCTACTGTAGAATAATGTGCATTTTATTTCATACAAAAAATGTGTATCACATGTGATAACTTTTCATCAAAATAATGATGAGAAATATATAATCATAAATAGGACTAAACCTAAACATAAATGCACAAATAGGGATCGATGCTTTAATTTTACTCTCTAAATACGACTAAACATTACTTTCTACACCTAATATAATTAATCAATATATATGATTGTCTCCTAGTTCCTTTGCATAACCAAGGTCAGTTCGCTGGTGGCGGAGCAATCTGGTGGAGGCAGCAACGACAATCTAGTGGCGGTGACAATCTGGTGGTGGTAGCAATTTGGTGGCAGTAGAATCTGGCGATCGGTGGTGTCGGAGCTTCGGAAGCCAGTGGTGGCAGCAGGCTAGTTACAGACTGACAATCCAAACTCTTGGACGAATATTTTTGTTCAAACACACACAATTATTCTTATTTAGGAAACTTAAAACAATAAATACTACTTTTGCATTTTGTCCATGTTTTACACTTAATTTATAATTCAATCAAAACGTAATAATAAACCACTACAAAAAACAATGATATTGGAACAGACTTGACACAGATTGATCGAGTTTGGCATGTATCATTACATATTTTTGCTACGACGCCGTGCCAAATAGCTGGTGTTAAAATGGCATTGCGCTTGGCACGAACTTTTGTTGTGAACCTTCTTCATGGTCTCTAAAGTTTAAAAATTGAACATAAATTATTATGATTAAGTTACTACTATAGTTACTAGTCACATTTTTGTAAACAATCTTTATTTTAGTCATATATATGTAATTATCTGTTAGAAATTTATTGAGAAATGGATCTCAAGTGTTCAACATAATATTTGAAATATTATTTTTAATAATTATTTCCAAGCTTCAATTAATAAAGATAATTTAATTATAATTATTATTATGATGAATTGTGGAAATCCACAGGTGATTTAGTTCACAATTCAAATAATAATAATAATGATTGAATACTTTTTAATGGTTTGTGCATTTGTACGTTTTTGTAAAGTAACTGCTAAAATTGATTTTAAATTTGGAATTCCTTTTTGTCGCATGGAATTTTCAAAAGGTTCGTTCATTTGTTAGTTTTACATTTAAAGGGTGCAGGGGTCTTTCTACCGTGCATGTCAAAATTTTAAGTGTTTGGGTACGTAACCAATGGGGTTATAGCAGATGGCAATCATGGCATCTTATATGTTTGCCACACGGTTACAAAACTTTGTATTATTTGCATTTTAACCCCTCCCATTTAATACTCCGTAGTTTAAAAGCCGTAAGAGAACCGCCACATAACAGCATTGCTGCTAATTCACGGTTCACCGGTTTTCATACTTCTCTGAGTGAAATAAAACCTTTATTTTAAGACTTCTTTTATGAATGAAACTTTTCTTCAGATCAACTAAATTTATCAAACTCACATATTAGAAAGTTTATACAAATTAAAGATTTCTTTAAAAGTGAAATTAACAAACGGAAAATTGTTGTTTAATTGTATGTACTATATATCCTCCGTTTTTTTAATCGCAACATGTTGAATTTTAAACTATTCACAAACTCTACTTTGACTACATTTTACTCTATTATTTTATGAAATTCATTTAAAAAAATAATATAGTTCAAATCATCTCATTACAAATTTTCAAAATCTAATTTTTAATTTTTTTTACTAAAAGAGAATAATGTATATTTAAGGTCAAAGATGTATGTTGACAAATGTGAAATATTGACCGTTGCAACTATAAAAGAACGGATGAAGTATTTTTTAAGGCACACATGCATGATTTAAATTGTCAATCCCCTAGTTCCATAGCATACTCAGGTCAATCTGTTGGCAGCAACAAAACTCCGGTGATGGAGGCAAGCGGTGACAATGTTAAGTCCTAAATTGATTTGCAATGTTAAAATTCTTTGATCAATAAATATTAAAGCGAAGTCCTCCCTATTGATAATTAATTCATTTTTTTAATAATTAAAATTTATATATTCAGAAGCTACATTAAAAGCTATTCAAAGTGACAAAATCCAAATTAGAATATTATTAAAAATTGACATTCGAATTAAGTGATCAACAAAAGTTAGTTTTGCAAATCAATTTAGAACGGAGGTAATATTACTAGGTCCTATTTAATTTGAAAAATGGACATATTTTGGATTTAGTCAAGGAGTTCTCCCTTAAATTACGAGGTGTTTGGAACTACTTCTGCTCCTTTAGGGAGCACAAGTAGATACTGGAGTGTAAAAGAGCAGAAGTAGATACTGAAGTGTTCGAAATTAGGGGAAGACGAACTTCTAAAAAGAGAGAAAGAGGCATGAAGGAAACCGCCGTGAAGCCGGAGCTATTTAGGGACCTTTCTGGTGAGTATGTTCTTCATCAAGAGTAGATTACCTCAACAAAATTTCAGCTTAAAATTCAATCATGAACTCAGTTAAAGAAATTATTGAAACATAATGCACATTGTTTATTTACATAAAACGCAATATGTTTCAATATTTTATTTAACTAATAAGTTCTGGGTTGAATTTTAAGGTGAAATTTTGTAAAGATAATCTACACTTAATAAAGAATATGCTTAAAACATTTTATATGTGTCAATTTTTCTCAAAATTTTCTTCAATTTTTCTCTCTTGAGTAAATAGCGACTTCACTTATTATTATTATGACAAATAACCAACTCAAGTGCAATTATAAAAACTATTGGACGAATACGTTAATTAGGGATGGATCGTGGCATACTCAATCATATCTTATTGGTTAAAAAGTGCAGGCACCAGTGCATTACAAATTAGCAAATCTACGGTAGAATTTTCCTTAAATAAATTCATCCGACATGTTGAATACGGGAGTTAAAACCAACGCACACAACCATTAAGTTGGGACTCTTCCTCTCTATAAAAGGAGGGAAGTTTGTTGAACACGGGTGTAGAACATTTTTATCTTGGTCACTTTACATTGCCTTATTTAATTACTATTATCTGCATTGATAGTGATAAAATATTTAGACCACTTTATATACAAATCACTTGTTCGGTGTTATTTTATCGGTAACTAAAATACACCATACACCTTCTTTTTTATCCCAAAAGTTCTATCTTGTAACCCGGTTACTGTGATAAGGGTAGATAGTAATCTTTTAGGAAAACGTATTTAATACGTGACTAGAAGTGATATCCGGTCCAGCCATATTTACACCCTTATAATTTAGGATGTTTTTACTTGGACTGTAATTTGTTGGTCTGGTCTGGTCTGGTCTGATCTGGTCTGGTCTGGTCTGAACTGGTCTGGTCTGGTCTGGTAAGGTCTGGTTTCTTTGTATTTTTATAACTATCCAAGTCTGGTCTGGTCTGGTCTGGTCTGAACTGGTCTGGTCTGGTCTGGACTGGTCTGGTCTGGTCTGGTCTGGGGCAAATTACAGTCCAAGTAAAAACATCCTTACTAGTTTTATC
The DNA here is from genome assembly GCA_945859915.1 of Cuscuta epithymum. NCBI lineage: Eukaryota > Viridiplantae > Streptophyta > Magnoliopsida > Solanales > Convolvulaceae > Cuscuta > Cuscuta epithymum. Next base: position 2,189,289 of record CAMAPF010000129.1, on the reverse strand, counting down.
CTCCAATTCTAACATTATCAGAGGTAGATAATTATAAATATGATCCTCATACATGTGACACATGTCCATCTGAAGTCTGAACTAAGTAAAATGTTAACAAAACACATATTCATACACGTATTTAAAATACTGTCTGGCATACATATATCTTATTATTTATCTACATTTAGCCAAGAAAATAAAATATTACTACGTAAAAACCAGCGAGGTAAGATCTGAGCACTTCTTACAAACGAGTATTAAAATACTACCTAAAAATATTTACTAACACAAGAGGGCACACAAATCTAACCATTGGACAATCCCTTTAATTAAGATTCTCACCTAAGAATTGAAGTACTCCCTTTAAAGGAGTATCTTTTAAAAATAGGACGCACTCAACTTTTTTCTTTTTTTTTACTTCAGGGGTGTCTGGGGGAGGGGCTGCGGGACCTGGAGTAAACTGGGTTGAAACTCACTTCATTGAGTTTTGAACCCGAGACTTGCATAAGGGAGAGTGAGTCGATGACCAGCTGAGTTGGATCACTTCCTCTAGAACGCGCTTAACTAATAAGTGTAGGTTGTCTATATTGTTAGCTTCCATTTTAATGAGTTCCAGTCAAATAGAGAATAAGTCCATGACTTTAGAGAAGAAGTCGTTGCAGACCTCATTTCCCAGAGTGGGTCTTCAACTTCTTAACAATATGAGTATCACACCAATTTAAAGCCTTCATGAAAATGCAGATGAAAACCTGAATGTGGAATCTGGCTAAGAGGGTAGTGTGAATTAGGTCATCACATCATCATCATTACCCAGTGTCGCAAAGGTAAGGGGGGTCGGATAATGTATGCAACCGTACTCCCTTATTAAAGCACAGAAAAACTGTTTCCGAATGATCCAGGGTGAAGTAGTGTGAATTAGGTATATTCCAAAAATATTTGTCTTAAAACTTCTATTCGGCGCAGTTATTAGCCTCAGTTTTCGATAAATCGATAAAGGAAAAGTTTAAACTCGACTTATATCTTGGAAAGGGTCTAGACATCTCTTATGCTGTATTGAGTTTTAGAGTCCAAGAAGTACACTAAAACGGGTAGTGTGTGAATGCTTGCACTTGGCAAATTGAGAATTACTTAGGTCAAGCATATATAGATATTGAGTTGTAAAGACAAGGACGAGAGAATAGGAAGTATTAAAGGTTACAGTTTCTGTTAGATTAGAACTCCTATTAGGAATAGAAGTATTAGATGTTATAGTTTCTGTTAGATTAGAACTCTATCATGTAAAGACATGATGCATATTTATATTCTTTATTCAGCATTAAAAAGGCATGGATCATTAGAAGAATATTCCAGAGAGAAGTCACGGATCCCCCCCCCCCCCCCCCCCCCGCTCTTCCAACCACGGGCAAGAAGAGGAGAAACCCTAGCAGGCAGGTACCACCTCAACCGGGTACCCTGCTACCCCAGGTCATCCCTGGACCCGTTCTTAGTCCCAAAACCCTATCAATTACTAATGAAAAGCCAGAAATAAGTAAATATTGAGTTGTAAAGATGTGGGTTCAAATGGGAATGGTTGGAGGAGTTATAGAGTGCTTTAAAAACCTTCATTCACGTGAGGAATGATTTTCAATGATGAAACCACGACTTATGTTCAATTCCTTCCTATAACCAAGTTCATCTCCAATAGAGAACTCCTTGCATTGGACAACAAGTAGTCGATCAAATTCGGAACTAGACGAGCTTTGATCCTAACGTATACGTATCGCTCAGGTTCCGAACCAGATCCGGAATATACTACTAAGCGTTATTC